>JACCGJ010009308.1:0-103131 GCA_013407085.1 Atriophallophorus winterbourni | reverse complement strand
GCCGCATCTTAGGAAGCAATGACATTTGCCTTCACATAGCCATTAACCGATGCAGCACGGATGTGCAATCGTACAGTATTTATATGCTGTGCGGCTAAAACCGTGCTAAATTGATTGGCCATCGGTGGTGGGCTGCATGCTGAAACAGGCTGGAGTCTCACTACCATTTCTATTTTGTTTCTCATATCTGTCTAGGCCTGGGCAACCTGACAGTATCTCAGCTCACGTGCAGTCTCTGACTGTGCGGCACTTTGCCTGGATCAGGCTTGTGATTTCATGCATACATACGTATGGTAAACGAATTGATCGCAACAAACCTTTAGCTAGGCAGCCTTTATGCTGCTCACGCGATTTTCGCTTTCTCGGGTTAAGCGAGTGTACGCATGCAGAAAGCTCGCTTTTAGATTTGATTTCTGTCTGTAGTAGGCGATCACTCTTGATTTTTAGAGATTTCGATCATTCGATCGATATTCGCTTCAAAACACATTCATATTCATTCTACTGGGTTATCTGTTATTGTAATGTACGATGCTAGCGAGTCAGCATGTGGCAGTTTAGCCGAAGGTCCACTGGATATCCCAGACTACCCTTCAATTACTGGAAACATGAGGGAATCCTCCCGGTTCGCAGTATAATGCAAAACGCAACGGCGTCAAAAATGAACGCAAGCGCATCATTCTATCTGATGGGGAAGCGTGGTGACGGCAAAAATTCCAGGGAATGTAGGTGATTAGAGATACACGCGCCATCGAAAAGCTGTTTCGGTTAATAACGTCTACATGCTCAACGGAAATAGAAAGCAATGCAATAATCGCGAAGAACAGTACTTAAAACCTTAGCAACAGCAAACTAGCTAGCCAACTGCAGTCGACCATTTGCAATTTATTTTGTATCTTGATCCATGACCGATTGATTTGGCACCGATAAGCCTACGGAAATCAGGTTTTGGATCAACTCAAGGCACTTCATCCCCTTTCAGTTCAAGGTGGCGATACCTCAATAAGCACACCAAGTAAATCTCCCTCAGGTATGTGAAACAAACTATCCAGTGTTTGGTGAATGTATCATTATCCTCAGAGACAGCATTACACTGGTAGCATATACCGAATGCTGTTAACCTCAAAGGATCCCTTACAACTCAAAGACAGAGTCTGCAAAGTAACAATTCATGCGGTGTTATTTTACGGATGTAGAACCTCGAGTGTAACAAAGGAATGGACAGGAAATTGCGATGTCTGCAGGTAGTTGATGATCACTGCGGTCACGTATCAAGACTATCCGTTATAGACTACTTGGTAGTAACGCAGGTGACGAAAAATAACCGACAGGTTTGGCTGGGTCAAGTATTGCAAACAGAAAATCCCTATTTCCTGATTTGGTTTTGTTTATCACCCAGAGCTCAAAATGGCGTCGTTATCAAGGTGGATAGACTGAATTGGATTGAGCAGAAGACCTTAATTACTAACCTGCGCGGTTAGGGTCAGCACCGCCTTGCTTAGCGAGCCGCCTCATCCTCTATTTAAGATTTTAATTTCACGAAAGTTTGCCAATGACATATTCTATGCTTGCTATCTTTTTGTGTTGTCCCCGATGGTTACAAGTAAACTCCGGTGTACACAATTCGTTTTTTATCGTCCTAATTGCCACGCATCGGGCTACATAGTTATACTAGGTACAATGGGGCTTAAGAGACTGAATTGCTCGGGGAACCATATTCACAAATCAATGTGTTGATTTTAGTTTGAGCGTGTATTAAAATCTCAGCAAATTATACTATTCATCTATCGAAGATGTGAGCTCCCTGCAACTGGTCGTTTTCTTATTGTTACTAAAGCTAAATGGTACCCGAGAGTTCGCATTGTGGTTTAATCACAGGCACTGTTCGCATTCTTCACGTTCTTTTGTATATTAATCGATAAAGCTATGACAAAAATAAGTTCGGGGTTATGGTAGTAATGTTGAATTCATCATTATCGTGTTTGATTTGAGTACCAGTGATTTTGTTCGACAAAATTGTAGAATTGTAAAGCAAACAAAACGAAATAGAAAAGTGGATTACATTGGTTTGATGGAAACAATGGTAGTTTTCGATGAACATAATATAAATTTCAGTGATCCGGACTCGCATTGCACAACCCTGACAGATTACGTAATCAACATGATACACTTCAATTCTGAACATGTCCCGAAACATAATAGCAAAGAACGACACTTCAGAATTCGCAGTAGGACTAGAAAATGGTTGACAAAGCGAAATTTGGCACGGGCTATTCACAGGGTTGCCAGAACTGATTCGACGTGGGCAAACTTTCGCGAATTGCGGAATCAAGTCACAAATCTCAACCGAGAGGACAAAAAATATCACCAGCTTCAGCTGGCGGTAAGAATGCAGCGAAATCCCAAACTGCTTTATCGAACTGTTAACGCTACGAAGCTGAAACCCGGAGTATTTCCGATCATGCATGGCATGGCATGAAAGCACAAGCCTGATCCAGGCAAAGTGCCGCACAGTCAGAGACTGCATGAGTCATGACAGATAACGGACTAACTGATTCTGTGCTGGAAACCGCTAACGCTCTAGCCAGTTTTTATTCACGAGTTTTCACCCCAAAGGATGAATTACAACGGTCAGAATTGTCAGCACCAATTGTGCCGGAGACTACGCGATGTATGCATCAGTTCGGAAATAGTGCAGCACCACCTACGTAAGTTGAATATCAACAAGTCCCCGGGAGCTGACGGAATCACACCTGCAATCCTAAAGTTATGTGGCAGACAATTGTGCGAACCACTTTGTGATTTATTTAATCACTCCCTGAGGGCGGGTGTTGTACCTAATGACTGGAAGAGAGGAATCATAACACCCATCTACAAAGGTGGAACTCGTTCTGACCCAGCAAATTACCGCCTTGTTACACTCCTTCCAGTGATCTCAAAAGTTATGGAGCGAATTGTGTGCGAAAGAATTTTGAGTCATCTCGAAGCCCAAAACTTGCTGTCCAGAGAGCAACATGGATTTAGGAAGTCTCGTTCTTGCTTGACTAACCTACTGGAGACACTGGATGACTGGACGCAGGCAGTGGATAATGGTGGCTGCGTGCATGCGTGTTACTTGGACATATTAAAGGCGTTTGATCACGTGGACCATTCTATACTCTTGAGCAAGCTGCACGATGTTGGTATTAATGGGTGCCTTCTTACATGGCTGAGAAGTTACTTTCTTGATCGTAAGGCAACTGTACGTATCGATGGTGTGATGTCTGGGGAAATCGAAGCCACTAGCGGTGTACCACAAGGTTCGGTACTTGGTCCGCTTCTGTTTTTGGTCTACATCAACGACCTTCCGAAACTTGTCACAGCCAAAATGGTTCTCTTTGCGGATGATGTTAAAGTTTGGATGCGAATCATGTCAAGCGTGGACTGTTTGCGCTTACAAAGCGATTTGGATGTATTGAACAGCTGGTCGGAGCGAAACAAACTTCCATTAAACTTCCGAAAGTGTAAAATGTTGCAAATAGGCAAAGATTTCCCATTCTCATACAACCTTGGATCAAATCAACTGGAATGGACAACCAAAGAAAAAGACCTCGGCGCATGGATTAGTGGAAGTCTCAAGATTAGCATGCAATGTGAAGCAGTGTACAACCAAGCTAGCCGCATGCTAGGTATGCTTCGGCGGATTTTCGAACATTTTTCCCGTGAATCATTCTCCATGCTCATAAATACGTATATTAATCCAGTGATGGATTACTCAGTGCAAGCTTGGTCACCGTGGCTACAAAAGGACATCAAGCTGCTCGAGAGGATTTATTACAGAGCAACTAAAATGGTTGGCTGCCTCCGCAAACTACCACATGAGAATCGACTTGAACATCTTAATTTGGATACACTGTTTCGCAGACGGGTTAGATTTGATCTAATCCTAACGTACAAAATAATGAACTCATAGGCGCACCCTCTGAGGCATCTATTTCGCCTCCGGTCAAGCCATGTCACACGTACTAACCCATTGGCATTTGATATTCCACATTCCCACCGGAACTGCCGTCGGTTCTTCTATTCGGTGCGCGTTTGTTTCTTATGGAACTCCCTACCGTCAGATGTTGTCCAATCATCTAGTGAAAGGATCTTCAGGAACAAATTGGATATATTTATGCGTAGCAATTCCACCCTACATCCCGTTTATATAACATGATCTTTTTCCAAACGAATATTTTTTTCATCATACAGCGACAATACATGACATTTTTGTAACTACAAAACTGTCGATCTTCCTAATGACTCATTTTATTTTGTATATATTTATTGTCCTTATACGAATATCCTGTGGTGCTGTACAGCTACGAGCTTTTTTATACCATAAATTCTTGAAAAGCCCAGGACGATGGCTGAGTCGAATCACGGGTCTATTGAGCCACCGATCCTTGCATCTAAAATCTAGTTCTTAGACAGTGAATTGTAATCTGTCAGCTCTGTTTGAGTGGCATGCATGATTTGTAAAATCACAAGTCTCCCACAACCATAGGCTGCATGTATTCAGGCATAGATATAAGGCGGTGGTGGGTTGTTCACACTTATCGAGACGTGAAACTATGACGGGATTCATACCATGGCGGTCCGTATCCACTAATATGAGTCCGGAGGGTATGTGCAACACTGCATTAGTCATCCATCAGCGCCTCGTGCGCTTGAACAGGTATCATTGTATGATTCTGCATTTTTTGTGTAGGGGATGGGGATGTGAGCAACACATTAGTTTGGTCATCCATAAGCGCCTTGAGTGCTTAACAAAGAATCACTTTGGGATTCTATGTCTGAACATCGTGGTTCGTTGTACGAACCCTATGCAACAGTGTCATTCAAGTATAACCTTGTTTACCATTTATCCACTGTTTCAAGGCTCACTGAACCTAATCTTACTGTCTCCACCTGATGACGGCAAACAGCCAGAAGCCGGCAATGGGGTGTAATTTCAGGGGATGTGAGCAACACATCACTTTGGTCATCCATAAGTGCCTTGAGTTCTTGACCACGAATCACTGTGATTCTGTGTTTGAACATCGTGGTTCGTTGTACGATCCCTATGCAACAGTGGCATTCAAGTATAACCTTGTTTACGATTTATCCACTGTTTCAAGGCTCACTGAACCTAATCTTACTGTCTCCACCCGATGAAGGCAAACAACCAGAATCCGATAGTGTGGTGTAAGGGATGTGAGTACCAATACTTAGTTGTCGTTTATAAGCGCTTTGATTGCCTGGCCAAGTATCACTTTGTGATTCTGTAATTAAACACAGTGGCTCTTGGTAAGAATCCTATTTTACCGTGGCATACAAGCATACATTTGTTCACCTCTTCCGATGTTTCAATGCTAACTAAACCTGATCTTACTGTTTCCACCTGATGAAGGCAGAGTCAGGGATGGAGATGTGAGCACCAAAATATGGTCCTGATTTTTCTAGTCTTAAAGAAGGGAAGTAATACTGACTTCATGTTGAGTCCAAATATCTATAGGCAATAAGGACCTCGTTTAATCGATGCCACTAAGGAACTGACTCTGATCTATCAGTCCCATTCACGAGATCATTTATCAGGCAGATCACTCTTGTTATAACAGTAATATATTTACGAGTGTCTCGGGGTCACTGAACCTCTGATGACAGTAAACGGCCCAAAACCGGGTAGTGATGTGTCAGTGAGCACCACGACATATTGGTCATTTACAAGCGCTTGACTAGGTATCACTTTGTGATTCTGTATCTGAACACCGTCGCTCTTTGAACAACGCGATCACCTTTGTTTACCACTGTTTCAAGGCGAACTGAACTCGATTTTTGTGCCTTTACTAAAAGCTAGAAACCGGTGTGGTCAGTGAGGAGGATGTGAACAACACACTAAATTAAACTTAATACCTCTTCATTGAGCAGACTGCGTTTGCGGTGCAAAGACGTTTGCAAAAGAGAAGTGAAAGCTTACTGACCCCTACGAGTTGGGGTAGAGCAGGTGTCACTCTCACCGGTTGCTCGTATATCACGTCGGCAGCATGCAACTTCCATAGATGGTCCGAGTACTGTCTATTGTTGTGAGCGCTATGGAAGAGATTGTTCCTCCCTAATCGGACTGTTTAGTCATTCTAAATGCTGTGGAGCACGAAACAATCATGCGATTATAATGTACATCAATGGTAGACATCAACCGAAGGAGGCCAACAACAATACCTCTTTTCCTTATCGTTTTTATGAATATTGAAGAAAATTTGGGTGATAGAAGAAGAAGAGAATGACTTTATTCGTGTACACGAATTTTCAGCATTAGATTATGCGTAGAGGAGATGCATAAATAAATTAAATTTTTTAACTAACTCATGTGGGACGGAGTTGAACGTTCAAGCATTGAGCAGATAAGTGATTACTTCAGTTGAAACTGTCAGCTATTGTAATGCTGAGTTACTTGAAACTACTGCATCTTTCGAAATCTGAGCTCTTGAACGAGACACGAAGGATTCTGTGGTGTATCGCTGAACAAACAAGTTGGAGAAGGCCACCTCGTTGCATTTTGAAGGTAAACTGTATCAAAATAACCGGCGGCCAGTATTTATAATCCTTGACTTCAATGTCAGCGCAACTACAGTGGTCGAATGCAACGACAACATCACGAGTAGGTGCAGAAGGAAACAAGCTCAAGAATGTAAAATTAAAATGGAGAAACTGCTGCGTCCTCACCGACATTACGTGGAATCAAAATCATCAGTGGGCGCTTTACCATTCACGATAATGTATTGAAAACGATTAGGGCGAATGAGAAATTACTGACATCGATTGTATCTCAACAACTGAATGATATTGTGTGTGACGGAAAAGCATACAAATCAATATTTTGATATTGAGATTAATTCAGCGATTATACGAAGACACTTGTGTCGACTGAAACCTAGGAAATCTCCTGCAGCCGATGGAATAACACCAGCACTACTAAAATCCTGTGACCAGCAGCTATGTGAACCACTACGCCAATTGTTCAAACATTCCCGAAGGAGTGGTGCCAACAGAGTGGAAGACAAGACCACCAATTTATAAGGGTGGTAGCCGTTCAGATCCCACGAAATACCGTCCTGTCACCCCGTGATATCCAAAGTTATGGAGCGCTAAGTGACGGAAAATATAGTTCATCACTTGGAATCACAAAATATACTATCTGTCGCCCAGCATGGGTTTCGTAAAGCTCGCTCATGCTTGACAAACTTGCTGACGGTATTAAACGATTGGACCCAAACGGTTGACGCAGAAGGCAGTATGCACGCGTGCTATCTGGATATGTCGAAAGCTTTCGACAGAGTTGATCACTTCCTGTTGCGACAAAAGCTGAAACAGATTGGTATTGACGGGCAGCTACTCGTATGGTTCGAAAGCTACCTCAATGGGCGCAAGGCAACGGTTCGAGTTAAAGGGGTACAATCACGAGCTATTGATACCTCCAGTGGTGTACCGCAAGGTTCCGTCCTCGGACAAGTGCTTTTCTTAGTTTACATCAATTGTTTACCTGAGACGCTCTCATGCAAGGTAGCCTTTTTGCGAATGATCTTAAACTTTGGATGCGAATAAAATCAACTGCAGACTGCGTAAAACTGTAAAGTGATTTAGATGCACTACACGATGGTCAGTTAGAAAAAAACTGTCGTTCAATTTTCAAAAATGCAAGTTACTGCAAATCGGTGAGCCATTTCAGTACGAAGATCACTTTGGGCAGACGATTTTGAGCTGGACCGAATCGGAGAAGGATCTTGGAGTCTGGATATGTGGCAGCCTAAAGAACAGCGTACATTGTGAGGTCATTTACAAGCGTGCTTCAAAGCTTCTAGGCATGCTGCGACGGATCTTCAGAACCTTTACGCCTGGAACGTTGCCAAGCATCATGAGGACCTACTTAATTCCCACAATGGAATATGCATCGCAAGCATGGAATCCGTGGATGAAAAAAGATATATTCTTGCTTGACAGAATATATCATCGTGCAACCAAACTCGTGCGTGGTTTTCGAGACCTTATATACGAGGAAAGGTTGAAAAAGCTACGGCACCCACTCCCATTCAACGTAGACTTTGAAGTGACGTTATTATTACTTACAAAATATTGAATACTCCAGATCATCCACTCAAACATTTGTTCAAATACCGTGAATCAGGAATTACACGTAGCCACTCAGCGGCACTACAAATTCCCCATTCCGTACTAACTGTCGCCGATATTTCTATTCGGTACGTGTCTGTTTCCTGTGGAATGCCCTTCCCGAAGCAATTATCACCTCTCCCTGTATCAAAACATTCACTCGAAACTTGGACACTTATTTGTTACATAACGATTTGACGATGTCTGTGTATTGACTCAGGGTAAGCATATTACTTGACTCCAGTGACATCGTATAATTGATTTTTTTATACCTCTTATTGAACGCATATTTAAAATGATATGGTAATTGTGAAGCTATGTGCTTTTTGTGACCATAAATTCTTGAATCTTCACGTTCTTTTGTCTATTAATCGATAAAGCTATGGCAAAAATAAGCTCGGTGTTATGGCGGCAATGTCGAATTCATCATTATCGTGTTTTAGTTGAGTAACGGTGATTTTGTGCGACAAAAGCCCAGGGCGATGGCTGAATCGAATCACGGGTCTATTGAGCCACCGATCCTTGCATCTAAAATCAAGTTCTTAGACGGTGAATTGTAATCTGTCAACTCTGTTTGTGTGGGATGCATGGTGTGTAATATCACAAGTCTCCCACTGCCATAGACTGCATGTATTCAGACATAGGTATATGGCGGTGGTGGGTTGTTCACATTTTTCGAGACGTGAAGATATGATGGGATTCATACCATGGTCGCCAGTATCCACTAATGTGAGTGCGGGGGATATGTGGAACACTGCATTAGTCATCCATCAGCGCCCCAGTTGGCGCAAGGCGATCGTTCGAATCAACGGCGTACCGCAAGGTTCAGTCCTGGGGCCAGTACTTTTCTTGATTCAAGATGGTCACAAAAAAGCACATAGCTTCACAATTACCATATCATAGTAATTATTTGTTCAATAAGAGGTATAAAAAAGCAATTATACGATGTCACTGGAGTCAAGTAATATGCTTACCCTGAGTCAATACACAGGCATCGTCAAATGGTTATGTAACAAATAAGTGTCCAAGTTTCGAGTGAATGTTTTTTTCGGGGAGAGGTGACAATTGCTTCGGGAAGGGCATTCCACATGACACAGACACGCAAAGAATAGAAATATCGGCGACAGTTAGTACGGGAGTGGGGAATTTGTAGTGCCGCTGAGTGGCTACATGTAATTCCTGACTCACGGTATTTGAACAAATGTTTGAGTGGATGATCTGGAGTATTTAATTTTTTGTATGTTAGTATCACATCGCTTCGAAGGTTTCTTTGAAGGGGAGTGGTGAGTCTGTTTTTGCAATCGTTCCTCGTACGTTAGTTTCCGGAAACCTCTTACGAGTTTGGTTGCACGATGGTATATTTTGTCAAGCAATAGTATATCCTTTTTTAACCACATAGTCCAAGCTTGTGATGCATGCTCCGTGGTTGGAATTATATAGGCTTTCATGATGGTGGGCAACGTTCTAGGCGAGGTTCTGAAAATCCGTCGCAGCATGCCTAGAAGCTTGGAAGCACGCTTGTAGATAACCTCACAATGTATGTTGTTCTTCAGGCTGCCGCATACCCAGACTCCAAGATCCCTTTCCGACTCGGTCCAGTTTAAAATCGTCTGCCGAAAGTGATATTGGTACTGGAATGGCTTACCAATTTGCAGCACCTTGCATTTTTGGAAATTGAATAGCAAATTTTTCCGTACCGACCATTCATGGAGAGCATCTAGATCACGTTACAGCTGTACACCGTCCGCAGTTGATTTTATCAAAGAGAATCACCTTGCGTGCGAGCGTCTCTGGTAGGTCGTTGATGTAAACCATGAAAAGTAATGGCCCGATGACTGAACCTTGCAGTACGCCACTAGAGGCATCAATAGCCTGTGATTGTACCCCGTTGATTCGAACGATCGCCTTACCCCCACTGAGGTAACTTTCAAGCCATACGAGTAGCTGTCCGCTGACACCCATCTGCTTCAGCTTTTGTATTAGTCGAAAGTGATCAACTCGGTCAAAAGCTTTAGACATAACCAGATAGGAAGCGTGGATGCTAGCTCCTTCGTCAACCGCTTGGGTCCAGTCGTTTAACACCGTCAACAAATTTGTCAAGCATGAGCGAGATTTACGAAAACCATGCTGCGCTACAGATAGCATAATTTGTGATTCCATGTGATG
Organism: Atriophallophorus winterbourni; assembly: GCA_013407085.1. Classification (NCBI taxonomy): domain Eukaryota; kingdom Metazoa; phylum Platyhelminthes; class Trematoda; order Plagiorchiida; family Microphallidae; genus Atriophallophorus; species Atriophallophorus winterbourni. The sequence continues at coordinate 92,799 of JACCGJ010009308.1, read as the reverse complement.
AACTATATTTTCCGTCACTATACGCTTTAGAACTTTGGATATCACATGAAGTAGGGTGACACGTCGATAGTTTGCCGGATCTGAACGTCTACCGCCTTTGTAGATAGGTGAAATTACCCGTCTTTCATTCTATTGGCACCACTCCTTCATTCGACACAAATGTTGTTGTGTAATCGCTAAATGTATGTCGATCTCAGTCAGCTGTTGCGTCACCGTTGATGGCTGTAATTCTTCAGTCAATTGAATCGCTAACTGACTAAATACTTTAGCATAAAATTGAGCGAGAGCATCAGCTGTCTGCTTTGCTGAGACTGTTAATCCATCGTCAGTAAGAACAGGAAACACCCCTGGTTTCACGCTCGATCGAGCATTGACAATCCGATAAAGCAATTTAGGATTTCCTTCCATTTTCAAAGATAGAAAGCGATGGTAATTTTGCTTGTCTTCTTTGATGAGAGTGTTTACTTTGTAGCGAATTCCGAAAAATTGTTGCCATGACGAATCAGTCTTGGTATATCTGTGTTGAAACCAAGCAGAGTTCCTTTGCCCGATCCATTTTTTCGTGCGACTACGAAGCTTAAAGCGAAAGTCGCATACCCTTCGTTCATCAACAAATCTCGAATTTTGATATATGTTTGACTGAAGTCTTTCTGTGAGTGCGGTGCAATGTGTTTCCGTGTTGTGATAATCAAGCACTCGCCAATTTACTAACCCAAGCGCGTCACGTAAATAGTTTTGCGGACTCACATACTCGTCTAGCGCTGCATACATATTCAAAACCTAACACAAGATGATCGCTATGACCGAAAGGGGCAGGAGCATCAGTCGGTTCGGACATCATGAAGAACTCCACCGCCAAGATACGGGAAATGACAAGTGCGATCCAAACGAAACACCGCCTTGTACAAATAAACTTGGCCTCAATAAGAGAATGAAGTTTCTTAGTGTGTAGCGACGCTGCATTATACCAAAAGTTGTGAAGCGAGATATGAAATTTTAGCATACACTGAACCAAATGAAGGATACTATAAGATAAAGTAGATAGTCTACGATCCCATGGTGCTTTTCTTGGAAAATGACTTTAAAATCGTATTGTTTTTTTAGAATGACGCAGCTAATTTATTCAGTTAATGATATGGTTTATAAACCACGGTATCTCGTAATTCTTTTAAAACGCGCACGTCAAAAATTGTAGTTCGTTAACATGTAAACATGAATGCAGTGAAAAGACAAAGTTAATACCTAAACAAAATATGTGAAATCAATATATTATTCATGATCAAATCAACTCCCCGATTCTCTTACCAAACACCTGATATTCTAATAAGTTGGTTCGACCACTAGGGGGTGGATGGAATGCTACTAAAATCACGTTTGACTTGTTCCGACTAATATTCTTGGTTTCGATCGAGCTTCTATGTCCAAAGTGAACCATTATCCCCAATCTAACCGAAGGCTTTCGCATGTACTTTTATGATAGTACCTAATCTATTGGTCCCAAACACCTTTCAACCTGTTGCTTCACATCAATTGATTTAGATTATTTCAGCAAGTTGTACAGCGAGTTCGACTGTAAGGAGTATTACAAGACATGCTGATTTTAGAATATATGTCGCATATCTTGAACAATCCCAATGTAGGTAAGTGTGCATGTATGAAATTACAAGACTAGATCCAAGGGACTGCGCGCGGGCTAACATACTGTCAGGTTGCCCAGACCAACGGTAGTGAGCTGCATGCTGAAACACGCTGGAGTCTCACTACCATTTCTATGTTCTTTCTCACATCTGTCTAGGCCTGGGCAACCTACCAATATCTTAGCCCACGTGCAGTCTCTGACTGTGCGGCACTTTGCCTGGATCAGGTTTTTGCTTTCATACCATACCCAGGCTTAGACAGGTTCAGAATATACGAAAAAAGCAGTGAAACTGCAACGGGTTTTCGCAATCCGCTCAACACCTTTAGCAATCCAAATGTGTTTGTAGTGACTCAACTTTGAAAATGCCTTATATGGACAAAATAGCCGTGTTGTTGACGAAACAAATAAGATTATCACAGCATCAAAAGCACGTTGTAATTAAATGTTACGGTGAGCTCCATGCGAGAAATTGGATGATACACAAGAATAAGAAAAATAGCCAAAGAAAATAATTAAAAAAATCAGCAATAATGAGAGTCGCTCGGCTAATACTCAAAGAGCACCTGTGGAATCAGATCGCTAATGGCAGACGGCCAATGAATGGAAGATAAAAGGATCCGGTATAAATCACACCCTCGTGTTCACACACCTCAGCCACATTTTGGAGAGAATTGGTGGGATCGGCAATTGCTTCTACAATCTGTCCTTGGTCATTGAAACGAAGAAGCATGACTGATTTTGTGTGGCGTAGATTGTGAAACCATGGAAGATGCGAGAGCTAGGAGTAAAGATGGTGGACGCCAATTAGTTGAAACGGTAATAAACAGTATTGGAATTAAAACTGGAAGGCATTCGAATAACAGCTTGTTTTTGTGAGTGGAAAATCGCGATTGGAATCTATTTGTGATAAACTCACGATCCTTCGACGAATTCCTTTCAATAGCTTTGTCAAAAGGTTTCACCCATGCAGTCATGCTCATGCAAACACACACGCATAGAACAACAAAAATGTAACTAATGATGTATACATGCTGACAAATTTCATGACAATCCATAATAAGGAACAGAATTCCAGGGCTTTCAAAGCATGGACATTTTACACGGGAGTACAATCATGCAGTACTATTGCGCAGGTAGCAACTGGCGAAATTGATTTACCATCGGTAGTGAGTTTCAAGCGGAAAAACGATGGGTTCCCACTCCTGCTTTTCTTTACCATTGTATCGGTCTGGTAAACCTAATAATCTCTTAGTCCAAATGAAGTCTCTGTACGCGCGTTGCCTGATCCAGGCTTATGAGTTCATACATACAAGGCCCCAAGACTCAACAGCTTAATCATGACCTATTCGCGATTTAACGATCCAGAAATAAGTCGTAGGAATTCAGAACACACTTAAGTCCTAGTACATGGCAAAAAACGCTAACCTCGTCTTCACATGCTGTTGATGTTAAGCGAGGCTCTTACTGCCGACAAATTGTTTTACCAAACAAATGACACTTTTGATTAACACCTTTGTAGGTGTTCGGAGGTTTACTTGATATTTTTATTTATTCACACAAGTCTTTACAGACGATGTGCCAACAAGCATACCATGAAGAAGGTACACGATGAGAGAAAAAAGAAAAAAAGAGGGTGATTTTTTGTCTGTCTGTTTACACATGCCGCTTTTGATCTTTTTTTTGTCTTTTTTGGAATAAAGGAGGGGGGAGGGTCATTGATAAACGGGAACACAAGCACGGCAGGATTCTCGCCACTGGTTCCTTTCTTGTGCCATCACACTGAGTGTTGTCAGCCACATGTCTTCACGGTCCTTCGGACCCCACCCGGGTAAGCGCGATGTTCCCACGATGGCTAGTGGGGCTGTTAGACGTTTGAGGGTCTTCCGCCAGGTATTTCTTTGTCCGCCACGGCTTCGCTAAATTATACGTATGTAGCTTCATACCATTAAAATGTTTAGTGATATGGTAAACCGTACGTGGATAAGGTTGGATATAAACACGTTTGATCTGAAGAAGCTCCTGGATCAGAAGGAAAAAACAACAGAAAATTACTTTAAGCGATTACATTTTAATTCTTTCCCATGAGTATAAATATTCTTTCGTTCAAAAAGGATTCCAAGTAAATACTAAAAAACGCTGTATGTATGTATGTATGTTGTTGTTGGCCTCCTTCGGTCGATGTCGACCATGGATGTACATCACATCGCATGAATTTCATGTTTTGCAACTTTTTGAATGACTAAACAGTCCGATTTGGGAGGAACAATCTCTCCCGCAGCGCTTGCAACGATAGTCAGAACTCTGTTGTATTGCATCAGTTGCAAGCCGGCGGCGTGATCTGCGTTCAGCCGCCAAGAGCTGTATCTGCTCCTCCCCAGCATGCAGACGACGCTTTACACAGTGCCTCCAATGTGAGCGGTCAAGAGCAAGTTCTTCCCAACTCGCCGAGTCAATGCCAAGAGCTTTCATATTTCTATTGCAAACGTCTTTGTACCGCAAGTGCGGTCTGCCGAATGGTCGACTTCCTAGTTGCAACTCACCATAGAGTAGATCTGTCGGAATACGACAATTTTCCATTCTATAAACATGACCAAGCCAGCGCAGGCGACGCTGTCGCAATAGAGTGAACATGCTCTGTAGACCAGCTTTTGAAAGCACTTCAGCATTAGTCAATCTGTCCATCCACAATATGTTCAAGATACGACGGATGCTTCGTAGATGGAAAGCATTCAGCTTCCGTTCGTGTCTTGCGTGGGTGGTCCAGGTTTCACTGCCGTATAGTAAAGCATTTAGTACGCACGCGCTGTATACCATCATCTTTGTCTTTACAGTCAGCTTGCGGTTACCCCAAACACGGTATGGTATGGTATGAAGGCACAAGCCTGATCCAGGCAAAGTGCGGTACAGTCAGAGACTGCACGTGGGCTAAGATACTGTCAGGTTGCCCAGGCCTAGACAGATATGATGGGTGAAATAGAATTAGAAATGGTAGTGAGACTCCAGCCTGTTTCAGCATGCAGCTCAATACCGGTAGCCAATCAATTTAGCACGGTTAGCCGCACAGCACAAAGTACTGCACGATTGCACATCCATGCAAACACGAGAGTTCAATCGGGACAAAATGACAGCTGCTCTGCCAATCCGATTATCAATCTCCGTGTCTAACGAGAGGTTATCCGCAATGGTTGAACCAAGATATGTGAAATGATGTACTGGTTCAAGCTGACAGTTTGGTTGGTGGCGATACAGTCCCTTGACCAAGGACTTTCGTCTTGCTCATGCTGATTGTTAGACCAAAGTCTTTGCATGCCGACGAAAAACAGTCCATTAGCGACTGCAGGTTCTCTTGGGAGTGAGCAACAAAGGCTGCATCGTCGGCAAACAACAGGTCACGGATTATCACATCCCGTACTTTGGTTTGTGCTCTCAACCGGTTCAGGTTGAAAAGTTTACCATCACTTCGCGTGCGTATGTAAATGCCTTCTGTTCTCGTCCAAAAAGCGTGCTTCAGAAGCAGAGCAAAGAAAATGCCGAACAGCGTGGGAGCAAGAACACACCCTTGTTTGACGCCTCGGCGAATTTCAAATGCTTCTGAACTGCAACCGTTAAAATGGACTGAGCCTTTCATGCCTGAGTGGAACGAAATAACGGGTCTGAGCAGCCTATCAGATCAAGCATTTTGAAAAGACCCTCCCTGCTGACGTAATCGAATGCCTTAGTTAAATCAATAAAAACAGCGTATAATGGCATTCGCTGTTCCCGACACTTTTCATTTTTAAATGATTGTGTAAATATATATATATATATATATATATATATATATATATATATTCTTGAAGTTGTCTCAGGGAGAAGATCATGTCAACGGTTGATCTTCCCTTGCGGAAGCCACATTGAGATTCGGAGTAAATTCTATCAGCTAAAACTTGCAGCCGGATCTGTAAGACTTTAGCAAACAATTTGCCTACAACATTCAGAAGGGAGATTCCTCTGTAATTGTTGCAGTCGCCTCTGTCACCCTTATTCTTAAATAGCGTGATGATCTTTGTGTCTCGCATCTCTTGTGGGACACCCCCCTCCTGCCAGCACTGAAGAAGCAAATGGTGAAGAGGCTGTAATAATGCTGCTCTACCGCATTTGATGAGCTCAGGTGGAATTCCGTCGTCACCAGGGGCCTTCCCATTCGCTAAGCGGTCGATTGCCTTATTGAGCTCATCAAGAGTAGGAGGGGTATCTAGATATTCAATGGTCGGCAACCGTTCGACATTTTCAAGTGCATGCGGTAGAACCGTACTGTCCCTAGAGTAGAGGGAGGAGAAGTGCTCTAACCATCTTTCCATCTGTTGAGTTTTGTCGACAATCGGCTTACCAGATAAAGACTTAATGGGAGCCGTTTTAAGTTTGTTTGGGCCAATGGCTCTCTTGATCCCATCATACATACCGTGAAAATTTCCGGTATCCGCAGCTTTTTGGATATTGAGGCTAACTTCAGTCCAATAGTCGTTTGCACAACGCCTTGCAGTTTGTTGGACCTTATTTCTAGCTGCTCTTAGAAGACGTAAGTTTTCATCTGTTGGCATACCTTTGAACCTCAAGAATGCTGAGCGTTTCTCATCCAGCACAGCAGTCATCTCAGAAGCGTTTGCTTCTAACCAGTCGCTCGTTCGAGCGTTCTTCGGACCGAACGTGAAAAGTGCGACTCGGCATATGCAGCTTTTTATCAATTCCCAGTTTTCTGAAGCAGATTCAAGTGGGGTTGTCTTGTTGAACTCGTCTGTGAAGGCTTTTGCGAATCTCGCAGTTAGATTAGGTTCGCACATGCGAGTGACGTCTATCCTAGGATTAGCAGACAATTTGGTGCGCTGAAATCTCATGTGGGGAAGCTTCAGTTTTGCACAGACCAGTGAATGATCAGTGTCGCAGTCTGCGCTTTGATATGATCTGCTGAGGAGCACGCTTCCTAAATTAGTTCGCTTAACAAGAATAAGATCAAGCTGATGCCAGTGCTTAGAGCGAGGATGTTTCCAAGAGACTTTATTTTTTTATGCTGTGGTTTTGTTTGAAAGAAGGTGTTACTGACACAAAGATTGAACTGTGCGCACAATTCTAAAAGGCGTTGCCCATTTTCATTGGTTTTACCCACACCGAACCTTCCGAGACAGTTTTGCCAAGACTCGTAATCTGCACCAACTCTGGCATTGAAATCACCCACTACACAGTTTTCTGTGGCACGTTTTTCAGGACTGTTGCGAGGTTGTAATAAAAAGCGTCTTTTTCAGCAGGCGTCGCAGAGCGTCGGTGCATAAACGTTGACCAACGTAATGCACCTCAGATCCGTTCGCTCCCGCTGCTGCTCGGTTCTGTTGCTTTTAATACGTCGTTTCGCACGGCAAACCCAACTCCATGCAGTCGAGGCTCATCAGAACCTCTTCCTTTCCAAAAGAATGTGTAATCACTTTCTGTTAGCTTACCAGTGTCTGGTAAGCGCGTCTCTTGTAGGGCAGCCACGTCGACATTCAGCCTCTTTAGCTCGTTATTAATCACGGCGGACTTTCTAACGCCTCTGATATTCGAGACGTCGTCATGAAATCCTGGAAGCATGGACCGGACGTTCCAGGTTCCAAGTTTCAGAACTGACATTTGTTGTTTGGTATTTCGATTCGCTGGTGCGGAAAAATACAGTCTGCTTATCGGTTGATTCCTAATCCCATTGCACCCAATGAGGATAGCAGACCGTGGCGAGACGGCACATTATTGACTGGGGGCTGCCCAGCTTGAGGCGGGCGGTAGCCGTCCAATGAGACCTGGAAGTCTCTCCTACCGTCGAAAGCAGCCCCAGGCGCTTAGCTCTGCGCCAGTCGAGTCATAGCTTTTAACCGGTATCTGCTGCTTACCGTGTTATTTTTCGTAGAAGCGGAATGGAGTTTCATCTCCATTGGTGTGTTGTGATGTACGCCAGGGCAGTTCAATATGGAGAACTAGCTGTTGCCCATGCAGCAAGTACTCCCTCTCCACGGCACTACTGGAACCAAAGGAACAGCTAGGCTGATACGTTTGGACAACGATGCCGTCGCAGGAGCTGGCAGGACGAAATTGAATAAGCTTCGGACTGCCTAACGGGACTCCGGCTCCGGATTTTTCCTCGAGGTTGACTCCTGAAGCCTTCTCCATGAATGGATGTAGCCACAAGGCAGTGGAGGTTTGATATAAGGGTTTTCCTTCCCCTAGGTGGGCCGCCTTCATGGACTAACGAGCTCCACCTGCCCGAAGCATGCTGGTTTTGAGGCGCCAGTCAGCCGCCTTCGCCCTTTCTCCTGTCAGTAGAAGCAGTTCCGCCGGGTCACACAGGACCACGCGTGCAGGCCAGGAGCTGGACTTGGTTGTCAGAGGCTATATGAGACGCGGGCCATTGGAGCATTTTTGGAATTGGGAGCTTATCCCCAAAACCACCCCGGCCGTGACAACCTTGGAAACCATGTATATAATATATATAATATATATATGATAGAATAATATATTGGGTCGATTTTTTCATTTTTTTCCAATTTTTTTTATAAAGTTTAGGGGGGAACACAAAATAGAATGCACTCTCTCCACTGTTGCCGGTTCTCAGCCATCGTCGACAGCGTGTCAAGCCACAGACACTCACTATCCCTTGGACCCCACCCAGGAAGCCGCGTTCGTCCGACCCGAGCTAAACCCGACGTCAAGCGTTTAAAGGCCTTCTTCCAGGTCAGCGGTTGTCCACCTGAACACCGCCGCCAGCCTGGGCCAACCGACACACGCAGCGCGCGGAAGGGTAGGCGCGCAGGCTTCATTCTCAAGACATGCCCTAGCCAGCGGAGACGGGAACGGTCGATCAGGTCTCGTAGCATCAGGCTGTCCCCACCTAGAACACGGTGCCTCACTTCAACGTTGCTAGTGCGGTGTTGCCACCACCCTCGTGCAAGCCTCCGTAAACATCGATGTTCAAACACCTCCAAGCGCCGGAGCTCCTCTGCGCGTACTGCCCAGCTCTCGCACCCGTAAAGCAAGATCGACCTGACTGAGGCCAGGTAAACTCTCCCCTTGAGTCTCAAACTCACGTCAGACCGCTTCCAGAGATGACCTAGACTAGTGAACGCGAAGCGAGCTCTCGCAATGCGGGAGCCGATCTCACTTTCCAGCCCTTCTCCCGCCGTGATGCAGCTACCAAGATAGGTGAACTGTTCCACACAGTCCAGACTGAGGTCATCGACCGTCAGAGTGGGCTGCAACCCCTCCCAATCTTGAAGAAGAACCTTACACTTAGTTGGAGCTAAGTGCAATCCGTACCTAGACGCCTCCAATGCTAGCTGGTTCAGGGCATTCTGTAGGAACACCGGATCATCACCAAGCAAAGCAATGTCATCGGCATAATCAAGGTCAGTGACACGGTTACCTGGAAGTAGCTCGATCCCACCCTCAGTGAAGCTACGGAGAGCATTCTGGAGGACATCCTCGATCGCAAAGTTGAACAAGAATGGGGACAGCGGACAGCCCTGGCGCACGCCACTGGTTGTGGGGAACGCCGGCGATAGGCTGCCGTAGACCCTGACCCTCCCTGAAGAATGAGAATAGAGCTCCTTCAAGATGGCGACATACTTAGGAGGGATGCCACTCCTAAGCAAGCAGTTCCAAAGAGTAGTTCTGTCCACCGAGTCGAACGCGGCCCGGATGTCCAGAAAAGCTACGATGGTTGGTCGCCGGTACAGGTGTCTGTGCTCTAATAACTGTCGCAGGACAAAAAGCTGATCCACGCATCCTCGCCCCGGGCGGAATCCAGCCTGTTCCTCACGGCAACGTAACTCCCGAATGGGCGATAGCCGACGAAGGAGGATGGAAACCAGGAGTTTAGACGCGACAGGAGTCAGGGATATCCCACGATGATTGGAACACAGATTCCGTGCGCCCTTCTTAAAGATTGGGATAACCGTCGATTCACCCCATGACGCCGGGACCCGCTCCTCAGCCCATACTTTGGTAAACAAATCACGTAACTCCGCTGCCACAAGATCACCTCCCTCCTTAAACAAAATCGGGTGGAGGTCGTCAGGACCAGGTGACTTGTGGCGCTTCAGTGCTCGAATTACATCTCTCACCTCCTGGAGATCAGGAGCGGCTAAGGAAACGGGCCAAGGCGTGCAAATCGGTGTCTCAGGCGGCGAGGTCGGAGGAGGTGGCTGGCTGAACTGAGCACCAAAGTGCTCAGCCCATCGTTCTAAGCGTCTACTAAGATTGGTGATCGGCGAGCCGTCAGTTTCGCAAATAGTCTCGCTCACTGTATTCAGTTTCGAACCAGTAGCTCTAATTAACTGAAACAATTTGCGAGTATTGCCCGATGCGGCTGCAACCTCCATCTCACAAGCACGTTGCGTCCACCAGAACTCGCGGTCATTCCTTAAGCTGGCCTTTAAGCGGGTATTGAATTCTCTCCGAGCACGGTTGTGTTCAGTGCCGGTGGGTAAAGTTCGACGGTGATCGATTAAAGCAAGTGACTGGGCCGAGATCCAAGAGCGTGGCAAAGCGCGGGTGGGTTGACAGCTTTCAGAAGTAGCACAGGACAGTGCTGTCCGAACGAAGTTCCAGTGCTGCTCAACATCAGACGGGGGTGCTTCTGCGAGCTCCCTGGTCAATGCATGATGGAACTCGGTTCTGACAGCGGGGAGCATCAAAGAGGCGGTGTCTACATGAGTTCGTCTTGCGCGTGCCTTACCCCCAAATTGGAAGTTGACTGTCGCACAGACTAGCGCATGGTCTGAGTCCACACTGGTGGTCCAGTATGAACGACAATCCTTGATGCTACCACGCCACCTGTAGCTAATAGCAATGTGGTCAATTTGAGACCAGACGTGCTGTGATGGTGAGCGCCATGTGGCCATTCGACGCTGGGAACGCCGAAATGCCGTACTGGAGAGATAGAGGCGGTGATCGCCACAGAATGTGAGCAATCGTTCTCCGTTATCTGAACGCCCGCCATCCAGCCCATACTGACCTCCTAGGTGGCGCTCGTATTCAGACAGGCGACCAACGCGAGCGTTGAGATCTCCTGCCATGATTACGACATCTGTCCTGCGTGCCTTGCGAAACAAACTATGCAACTTCTCATAGAAGTTGTCCTTACTGAGATCCACACTACAGTCCGTTGGAGCGTAGGCAGAAATCACAAACAAATCCCTCCGCGTTTCGCACCGCCTGTTCACCCGACAGTGGCCACGAAATCGTGCACCGCACAGTCTGCTGTCAACGGGAATCCACTCTAAGAGTGATTGCTCAGCACGGGAACTGAGCGCGATACCGACGCCAGCCAATCCGGCAGAGGAAGCATCCGGGTCACTAGAGAGGCGCAGGTGGAATCTGCTGTCTGGTTCAGCTGGTGAGACCAACTGACAGACTTCGCTTGTGTCACGGAAACGGGTTTCCGATAAGCAGCAGATATCAATGCCTAACGTCTCAAGCGTTCGTGCAAGGCCGGCCTGTTGTCCCGGTTGTAGCAAGGTCCGAACGTTAAACGAAGCTAACCTAAATGAAACCCGCGGGCGTAGAAGAGTTGCAGCAATCGACGGCTGTCTAGACGGCATGAGTCGTACATCAGGTAGAGAGAGCGAATCGGGGATGGTAACATGTGGAGAAGATGCAATAGAAGCAATAGAGGAGATAGAGGTAGGAATTTCTAGTGCTGTTATCGTCATTGTTTGGGTGTGGGCGTGATACTACCCGGTTGCCCAGGCCGAAGTAGAGGAGTTGATCTTGAGGACTCCCACCTCAAGCCTTTGGCCCGAAAGCCTAACCCGCAAGGCAGCGGAGCGAGATTAAGGATCGCACCTATCGGGGCCGGATACTGTAGGTACAGTTCACAAGCCATTCGCGAGGTAGAGACCAAGCAGGGACTCCCGACATCATCCCAACCAGTCGAGCCGGTGATCCTTGCGGATTCATACGCCTCTTCTGGTATACAATGTCCGCGAGGGACAAGGAGACTGTGTTTGTCTGGCTTCTCACCATTGACCAACCTGGTATGAGTAACTCTGAAGATGCCACGAAGACATCACCCAGTATAGCTCAATGGATCATCGAGGCACGCAAGCCGCTGCACCACGTCAAGGTCCAGTCTCGGCGCAACGGGTTGGAACCATGTATGTATGTATGCATGTATATATGTATGTATATAGGTAGGTAGATATGTACGAAATCACAAGCCTGATCCAGGCGAAATGTTGCAGTCATAGATTGCACATGGGCTAGACAGATATGAGAAAGGGAAATAAAAATGGAATTACAGTGAGACTCCAGCGTGTTTCCGCATAGAGGTCACTACCGGTGTCAATTTTAATAATCACAGTATTATATGTACACACAGAAGTACCGCAGGATTGCACATTCGTGCACAATGTATGCATGTGCGAGTGCGTATCTACCAAAGTACGAAGTCAAAAAACCGGAGGCATGTACTCGAAAAGTCGCTTTGGAGTGAAACGCGCAAATTTCGCAATGAAATTTGCATGCGTTCAAAACTGCTTCCCAGTCAATCTGTTAGAAGCCATGAGCGGATGTGAAGGCGAGATTTCTTACCGAAAGTAAGGGGGAATAAGTGGCGCCATAAAGAAAGTTTTCTCTTAACCGACAGAGCCCATCAGCTAGTGACATGGAGGGAACACTCCGAATCCAAACTTCAGATGTTTTTCGCTATCGACGAGAGTATCTACAAATTACAATTCAACTATCTTCTGAGATACCATTGTTTAGCTAGATAGCGCTCTTATATACAACCTGTTTCCAAGAACTGCTACGCGAACAAAGTGTGACAATTGTGAGTTATAATGGTAAAGTCGTATGTGCTCTATTGTCGAGAAAATGTTTTATCAAATCTTGAATAGCAAACAAAATGTGGCGGTCAGGCAAAGTGAAAAACTGTCAATTTAGTCAGCCCTAGAGCGATAGAAGATAGTCAAGAATAGAAAATACTCATCATAGATGCTCAGACTGAAGCAACAACTCACGCTGATAACTGCGCGTTTGATTAGTCTGGAGTAATGCGGAAGCGAACGAAATTTGGCCCACGGGGATGTTTTTAAATTTGTCACTGGTACCCAAAATCCACCTCGAGGGCTGGGGCGAATGTTGTCCGGATAGCCAATCAAGTTTTCCGCAAATGTTGTAACGTGAGACCCGTTGAGTGGAACGCGTAGAATTCGTGATTTACCAAGCTCAGCCACGAGGACCGACTCGCCATCAGTATGAAGTTGAACTCCGTTGGCGAAATGTAGATTGCTGAGCAGCTCGTACCAATGGCCTGAGATAGGGTCAATGCTCAATAGCCTGAAAAGAAATTAGCATTACGCTGAACCGAACAAAGTGTAGTAAAATAGATAATGTGGCACAGTCAATCACGTTGTTTCAAAACCGATTTACACAAGGAATCCCGAACAAACCTAAAGGGTTTATAACTAAACATACGATCCCTACTCAGGGGCATTAAGTTTAACAATCAACGTGAAATGACTTCCGCGTTCGAAGACCAAAACAATGGTAATTGAGTGTTCATGGAGAAGACTGGAATACTACGTAGTAGTATGGCGAAAATTGCGAACATTGTGTGGGATTCAGCAGACGGGGAAATGTAAAATCACAAAGAAATTCATGTGCTGCAAAATCTATTAACAATAAAAAAACAAAAGTGCTATGTGTGCTTCAGAAAGTTTCTGAATGTCCAAGAAACTTGTTTCCTTAGAGAGCCATATGGTGATTACCAAAGGTCATGAGGTTGTCATGTCGTCCGATTTTAAAATGAATGAGCATTGCAATGAGTTCAGTGTTCAAAAAGATCCACAATGAAATGACGACATGGAATTCGGTAGTTGCCCGTGCCGCGTACTTTACTTTTACTTTTGTGTGACTATCTCCTCCTGGAGGATGAGTCGGCTTCAATGAAGATTCTTGGGAATTTGGGTACAAAGCGGCGTCCCCAGCACCACTCGGCGTTTGTTCGAGTCAGCTTCTCTAGCCTCTGCACAACATAGTGCGACCTGCAAGGCAGCAGGGAGTTGCCAGAAAGAGGTGGTGTGCACCAACGAACCGTCTCTGTTCCAGGTTTTCTCCCGAAGCCTTTCCCGCGATTGGGTATCCCGCAAGGCAGCGGAGTTTTAAAATTAGGGTTTTCCTTCCCTTAGATGAAATGCCCTCCCAGGCTAACGAGCTACATCTGCCTGAAGCAAACTGGTTTTCAGGCGCCAGTCACTCGCCCCGCCCCTTCTTCTGTTGGTAGAAGCAGTTCCGCCGGGCTCGGGGAGCCTCTCGTGCAGGCCAGAAGCTGGACTTGTTTCTCAGAGGATATTTGAGACGCGCGTCATATGGGAGCATTTTATAAACAGTGTGAGCTTATGACCACTGCCACCCCCGGCTATGACAACCTTTGGAACCCTCGTGCTGCGTACAGTGTATTAAACTAGATTAATATAAACAAAGTTATACTTGTATGCCACAGTTATATATGGCCATTAAAAAGAACCACAATGTTCAAATACAGAATCACAAAGCGATTCCTGACCAAGCGCTCGAGGCGATTATAAAAGACAAATGTATTGTGGTGCTCACATGGGATGGGGGTGTGAGCACAATACATTAGATTCATCATCATCATGAAACACAAATCTGGAGCCAGACAACATGCCAAGCAATGTGAAGCAGGAAAAGCAGATAAGCAGGCGCGTTAAAAACAGGAAAGCAGAAAATGTAAAAGGAATTTGCGCAAAAAGCAGCTTGTTTTTGTAGTTTCAGTGAATGCAATTTTGTTTTTTCATCAAACATAATATTATAATAATATACCAGATAAAAGATTAGGACACATAATGAAATACACTGGCGACACTGATTTCTGTTTGCAGCCATGTTTCGTAAGGCCTCCAGCCCACTATTAGGTGGATCTGTTTGACACTACGGAGGCTTGCACGAGTGTGGTGGCAACACCGCACTAGTGAGGCACCGTGTTCTAGGTGTGGACAGCCTGATGCTACGAGACCTAATCGACCGTTCCCGTCTCCGCTGGCTTGGGCATGTCTTGAGAATGAAGCCTGAGCGCCTACCCTTCCGCGCGCTGCGTGTGTCAGTTGGCCCAGGCTGGCGGCGGTGTTCAGGTGGACAACCGCTGATCTGGAAGAAGGCCTTAAAACGCTTGACGTCGGGTTTAGCTCGGGTCGGACGAACGCGGCTTCCTGGGTGGGGTCCAAGGGATAGTGAGTGTCTGTGACTTGACACGCTGTCGACGATGGCTGAGAACCGGCAACAGTGGAGAGAGTGCATTCTATTTTGTGTTCCCCCCTCAAATTTGTGAAAAAAATCAAAAAAACAAAAAATCAAAAATCGACATGTGGAACAATGGAAAAAATGATTGTGTAATATACTAGTATATATATATATATATATATATATATAATATATATATATGAATATTTATAGCCCAAGCTTGCTTACTTTTCAACCTAGACGCTGAGAGAGCCCAGGGTGCGTCGAGTCTAGGGAGAGGTGAGCGATATATCGATACATTTTGATGGAGTTTCTTGGGAATAGTATACAAGTGATGTCCCCAGCACCACTTGGCGCTTGTTTGAGTACAACTTCCTGCACAACCAAGTGCAACCTTAAAGGCAGCAGGGAGTTGACAGATTAAAAGCGCTGTGTGCCACCTATCCATCTACGGGACTTCGCTCCATATTTTTCCTCGTAGTTTTCTCCCGAAGCCTGTCCAGCATTCGGGTAACCCGCAAGGTAGCGGGGATTTAGAGTCATGGTTTTCCTTCCCATTAGATGGACTGCCAGTGGCTGACGAGCCCCATCTTGCCGGAGCAAACTGGTTATAAGGGGCCAGCCTCCCGCCTTCGCTCCATCTCCTGTCAGTAAGAGCAGCTCCACCGGGCTTGTGGAAACCACTTGTGCAGGCCAGGAGTTGGACTTGGTTGTCAGAGACTATTTGAAACGCACGCCACGTGGGAGCATTTTATAGACAGTTGGGGTTCATTCCTATTACCACTCCCGGCTGTGACAACCTTGGCTTAGGGGTACCCACCCGGAGCCTTTGGGAAAGAAGCCTGAACCACAAGGTAGTGGGTTGAGACTGAGTTCGGTTGACCTCTATCAATCGATGTTCCTGGTATTAGTAGCTCTGTTGGCATCAAAAGACACCACCCAGTATAGCTAAATGGGACATGGAGATACATAAACCATCGCACCACGTTAAGGTCCAGTCTCAGAGCGACGGATTAGATTAAAATAACTTAGTTATTTACAATCAAATTAACACGCATTAATTGGAAATGTATGTATGTATGTATGTATGTATGAAATCACAAGCCTGATCCAGGCAAAGTGCCGCACAGTCAGAGACTGCACGTGGGCTGAGATACTATCAGGTTGCCCAGGCCTAGACAGATATGAGGAAGAAAAAAGAACGGGAAATGGTAGTGAGACTCCAGCGTGTTTCAGCATGCAGCTCACTACCTCTGGTCAATCAATTTAGCACGGTGTTAGCAGACGGGCTTGGGACCGTCCTCGGCGGAGTATTGTGATTATGTAATCCGCAGGAAGCGGAGGTTTGAAATCAGGGTTTCCATCCCCTAGATGGACTGCCCTCCCAGGCTGACGAGCTCCATCTACCCGAAACGAACTGGCTTTGAGGAGCCAGTCAGCCGCCTTCGCCCCTTCTCCTGTCAGTGCAGCATTTCTGTGCGGTGCGGCTAACATCGTGCTAAATTGCTTGGCCAACGGTAGTGAGCTGCATGCGAATACACGCTGGAGTCTCACTACCATTTCTATTCCCCCCTCATATCTGCATAGGCCTGGGCAACCTGACAGCATCTTAGCCCACGTGCAGTCTCTGACTGTGCGGCACTTTGCCTGGATCAGGCTTGTGCTTTCATACCATACCATACCTGTCAGTAGAAGCAGTTCCGCCACGAGCAGGCCAGGAGTTCAGCTTCGGTCGTCAGAGGCTATTTGAGAAGCACACCATATGGGAGCATTTTGTAGGTAGTAGGAGCTTATCCCCACCACAACCCCCGGCTGACAACGTTGGGAACCAAACACGCTAGAGTCTTATTGCCATTTTCTCTTACATCTGTCTAGGAATAGGCAACCGGAGAGTATCTTAGCCCATAGGTATGATATGGTATGAAAGCACAAGCCTGATCCAGGCCAAGTACTGCCCAGTCAGAGACTGCACGTGGGCTGAGATACTATCAGGTTGCCCAGGCCTAGACAGATATATGGGGTTAAATAGAAATGGTAGTGAGACTCCAGCGTGTTTCAGCATGCAGCTCACTACCGTTGACCAATCAATTTTGCACGATGTTAGCCGCACAGCACATAAATGATGCATCGATTGCACATCTGTGCACTCTCCGAGCGTGCGATACTTGGGCTGGATTCAGGCTGGTGCATCGAGAACAGTAGCATTATTATGAACAGCATTACAGCGGTAGCATGTACCGAATGCTTAACTGTCACACAACCATGAAAAAGTAAAATCCTAAAAGATGGGGAATGGTAGGACTTAAATAGCTACGGATTTTATAAAAGAGTAAGCAAAAACTGGGATGAGGTGCCTATAACTCGAATGAAACATGAATTCAATCAAGTTTCATGAACGAGTAAAGCGACGTCAGCACGACAGTTTCCTTGCGGCGTTCACAGTTATGCATCGGATGTGCAATCGTGCAGCATTTATGTGCTGTGCGGCTAACATTGTGCTAAATTGATTGACCAACGGTAGTGAGCTGCATGCTGAAACATGCTGGAGTCTCACTACGATTTCTATTTTCTTTCTATTTCTGTTGTCATATCTGTCTAGGCCTGGGCAACCTGACAATATCTTAGCCCATGTGCACTCTCTGAATATGCGGCACTTTGCCTGGATCAGGCTTGTGCGTTCATACCATACCATACCATGCATCGTAGCACGCTTTCCTCGTCACTCTCTTTGACAACATACCAGGTTAAGCAGACACTCCAAGAAGATGCTTAGTGTAAGACCACCATTGAACACGGTTTCTGGACATATCCTGAAGAAACTAAATATTGAGATATCTCATCTCGGGCGCACAAGCCTGGCAGACGTGCTACGCCGTGTTACATCAGCATGAAGGCATCCATTAATCTATCACTTTCATACAAAATAACAAGTTCCCTCTCCAATCCACTTAAAGACACAATATTAATCAAACACTTCAAGAAAATGCCTACAACAAGACTGTCACAAATTAACATTCTGAGACATATCTTCGAGTTTATAAATTTACTGCGAATTCTAATCGTGCGGACCTCAATCAGATACGAAAAAGATGATATTAAGTTTAAACACAAATCAAAATGTTATGATGACTGACCTGCCGCTTGGAGGATCTTCGAAAACGACAGAGAGGACATCATCCACACCATGAACTGTACTCGATTCAGACACGATTATAGTACCATTCGGCATAACATCGAGATCATTGAAAAATGTCACTCTGAAATTTTCTTCCAACGGAAACAGCTTTTTAGATACGCCCGGATATCGCATTATAAAAGTGATCTTACCAGTAGCTAAAGAAATAGAAAATATCCCCAAATAGGCGTCAGAAACCAAGAGATGTTGACGGTCAGGTGAGAGTCGTAATCCTAAAGGGCGCCCACATTGGCCAGTAGCTACAAAATCAGATAAATGCAAAATACTTACAACAATCTTTATCGTTCAGCTCAGCAAAATGATGCACACCGAATTCATCAATCTTAAGTATTTTCCCTTGTACAGATCCCGCATAAATAGCACCTGAGCATAGAGTAATACTAGACAACCCTACCATCTTTTAGAACTAGGCTTTCACATCCCTCGTAGGGAGTTGTGTACATTTTTTGAAAGTCTTTTAATTTGGTACTAACGTGGATATTGGAAATACCGTAACCCGTGTTTCCGATTGACAAAAATTGATAAGCAAGATAACTACATAAGAGAACAACACACGATGCTTTGAAGACGAAATGGGATATGGATGAAGTCATCATTGATATTGGGCTGAAAAAGTACAAAGAGATCTAAAGACTCGGGGCACTGAAAATGCTATTAAAAGTTTCATTAATTAAATTAATGAAAATAATTTTAAATTTCGGATTGTAGGTCATCATCATCATCATCATGAAGCACAAGTCTGGAGCCAGACAAAGTGCCAAGCATAATGAAGCAAGAAAAGCAGATAAGCAAGCGCGTGGAAAAGGGAAAGCAGGAAAGCGGAATACGCAAAAGCAAATGCACAAGAAAACAGCTTGTTTTTGTAGTTTCACTGTATGCGATTTTTTGGGTTTTTTTGTTTTTTTATGTAAATACCGAATAAAAAATTATAACACATAATAAAATACACTGTAGCAACTTGTAATTTCACTTTCTTTTCAATTGTACTTCCATTTCCATCAATGTTTGTTTTAATCAAACATTATTCCAGAATACACTTTTTTTTCGCGCGCGTTCCTCTTCTGCTTGATTTTCGTGGTGCTGCGTTATTGCGTGTTTGCGAATCACGACTGTTAACAGCAAAATTGACTTTCGTCGCATTTTTCAGCTTCGCCAAATTTAACTGCTGATCAACGCGATACATCGGAGTTTGGAGCTGGAATACTTTTTGTGTGTGTGGATATTTTGCATCGGACATTGAATTTTCACTTTTCGTGAGTTCGTTCCTTGTCTATTTTTCACTATAACATTTTTCGTGTTATATTTTTCTGCACTTATCCACTACATATTTGGTGAGCCCGACACTACATAATTGGTTAGCCCGTATTCCACTTTTCGCTCAGAACTCCCGTCATTTTTTCAATTTTGCTATTATGTCGTCTGAACCCACTGAATCGCAAATGAACGTTATTAGCTGTAACACGCCAGCATTTGACCCTGCCAACCCGCACGTGTGGTTCATCCAAATAGAGGGTATGTTTCGTTTTAAACGGATCACGAAACAAGAAGTCATGTTTTCTTTCGTTCAATCACAATTACCGTCGTACATCGCGAAAGAAGTATTAGATGTTCTTGACCCCATGCCCTCTATTTCGCCTTACGACACACTGAAGGCCGCTGTGCTCAAGCGTACTATGGCCTCCGACGAAGCCAGGCTAAAACAACTGCTGGCTGGTGTAGAACTGGGCGATAGAACCCCTTCACAGCTGTTACACCACATGCGTTCCCTGGTGGGCAACACAAAGTTAGACGATTCCGTCCTACAGCAACTTTGGCTAAACTGCCTGCCACACAGCACCACTGCCATCCTTGCCGTGTCGGTCGATAAAGTCTGCCTCGACACATTGGCCGAACTAGCAGATAAAATTCACGAACGCATTGACAGAACCAGCATCAATCAAGTTTCAGAAGGTAGTGACCTCTCAAAACTTGAAGCCACCGTGGCCATGCTAACTAAGGAGCTTGCATCCTTACAGCTTATCATTTCCAACATGGAACGACCCAAAACGTCTAGAGCTAGACCCAGGAGTCCATCTGGAAACAGAAGCCACTCTCGCCCTCGCGATACCAACTGGTTCTGTTATTATCACCGTCGTTTCGGGAACGCCGCGCGCAATTGTCGCCCCGGGGGTAAACACCCTAACGCTGACAGCCACCAAGTCGGGAAACCGGGTTGCCAGTCAGTAATGGCGACGGCTGCTCCTGGCAAACCCCACAGTCGCCTCCTGTACGTATATGATGCGTCCAATAAACTTAACTTTCTCGTGGACACTGGTGCCGAAGTTAGCGTTATACCGCGTAGCCGCGAAAAACGTGACTTACGTCCATCAGGCATCACACTGCAGGCGGCTAACGAATCGAAAATTTTGACTTACGGTGAGAAACTTTTGAAACTCGACCTCGGACTTAGACGTGAATTCCATTTCGTCTTCTTGATAGCCGATGTTCAGAAACCTATCATCGGTATCGATTTTTTGACGAAATACAGTCTCGTAGTCGATCTCTGACACCGACGGCTACATGACAATACTACGTCATTGAACGTGTCCGGCAAACTATGTTCTATCATCTCACCAAGTCCTCGCATATTCGTGCCGAGCAGTGCCACATACAGCGACATTCTGCGTGAATTCCCGAACTTGACACGCGTATCATCATCAAACATTATTCCAGAATACACTTTTTCCGCGCGAAAAAAGTGTATTCTGGAATAATGTTTGATTAAAACAAACATTGATGGAAATGGAAGTACAATTGAAAAGAAAGTGAAATTACAAGTTGCTACAACACTGGCGCCACTGACTTCGGTTTGTAGCCATATCGCGTAAGGCTTCCAGCCAACTATTAGATGGAGCTTTTGGACCCCACCCAGGCAAACGAATACGCCCAACTGAGCCTAGCGCTACGGTGAGTTTCTTCATCCCAACGCACCACATCGTGGACTGGCCACCCGATCTTTTCTCCAAGCTTCTATCAGGCTCTGCGAATAAGGCGCGGTACGGTAAACGGTGAGTAGGCATTCCTAAAACATGTCCCAAGCGAGCAAGCATCAGCATTTCTTTCAGTCCGTGGCTTTCTGGTCCTAACACCCGCTTGCAGACATCTACATTTGTAACACGATGCTGCCACCGAATGCGAGCAATTCTACGCAGGCAACGGGTATCAAAAACAGAAAGCCGACGGACATCTTCCGCTCGGATAGACCAGGTTTCGCAGCCATAAAGGAGTGTAGCACGCACCACTGCGTTTTACACTCGGCCTTTAGTATGGAGTGAGACATCGCGTCGGCGCCACAGGTGGCGAAGGTTAGCAAACGCTGCACCCGCTTTGCGAAAAAGATGTGAGATCTCCAGCGGAGATACAACTGTAGGTCATAGTTCCTTCCTTCCTTCTTCTTCTAAATAGTATGAAAGCACAAGCCTGATCCTGGCAAAGTGCCGCACATTCAGAGACTGCATGTGGACTAAGATACTGTCAGGTTGCCCAGGCCTAGACGGATATGAGGGGAAATAAAAATAGACAGTAGGAGGACTACAGTCCGTGAAAGCCGCTTCACCTCCCGGGTCTCTGCTATCTGTTATATCTGTGAGTTGCTACTACTGGCCCAGCCGTGAGTCCGACAGAACACAACTGTAACTGAACTCGTGTATTTAACGAACGAACTACAAAGTCAGCGGGCTAACTAATGTCCGACAGTCAGCCAAGCACAATTCAAACTCACGATCGATATTTCATTGGTGATTAATCAATGGTTCGTTCACTGGCTATACACCTCCCCTTTTTGAAAATAGAGCACATCGGACGATCGCTAAGCCGGTGATCTTTGGCCGGATTCTCGTTTTATAAATTGAGGGTGGGTACTCGAGGCCACCAATTAAAACTGGCCAAGCGACATGTCAGGTCAAATGTTCGTAAGTTCTTCTTTAGTGAGAGGGTAGTAAATTACTGGAATCGACTTCCTAAAGAAGTTGTTTGTTCTACTTCGGTAGGGGGTTTCAAAAATAGACTTGACTCTGTGTGGCCTTCATTATTTCCTGATTTTTATCCTTAAGGGAATAGTTGGTATGATCCTCATGTTGTCTTTGGAACGCACTAATGTTTCTCCTCACCTATTGGTGAGGGGAGTTTTTCTGTTGCATTCCAGATTACTCTCATACCAGAAGATATTTGTGAAAATATTGTTTGAAGTGGTGGACGCTCTTCTGTGGCATACCACCGAAAGAAATCTGGACGCTAGATTGGCTCGTTAGCCACATACAGTCCTGTGCAAACTGAACTGAACTGAACTGAGGGCTTTAGGAAACGCGTTGCTGGATGATGGATGAGGCTGTTGGGTAGAGCATTTCAAACTTTCTCAAATATTGCTCCCAGCAGGCAGTAATGCTTATTGTGTCGTATGTTTTTTACATAAACTTGATTCTCAATAGAAAGTATTTTCAGTTTTGCACCGCAGTGTTTGTTCGATTGTGGTTCAATTCTGTAATTATATTCCTCTTGTCGTGCAGTCAACAGTTTTATGAACCGCCGGTATGCGTAACTCGGAAGAACAGTTTTCACACGATTGATTACATAATGTTTCTGGTTAAACTGTTCAACATCCCCTTTCTGTCGAAATTCAAACATGATATCACGGGCTTTGTTTTGTCGTATTCTGTTACCAGTTAATTTTCTACTGATTTTCTTGCTGTGTTGAACAGCATCTGCGTCTGAGATTGAAGGCAGTGCACGGATGTGCAATCGTGCAGCATTTATGTGCTGTGGGGCTAACATCGCGCTAAATTGATTGGCCAACGGTAGTGAGCTGCATGCGAGTACACGCTGGAGTCTCACTACCATTTCTATTTTCATTTCCCCCTCATATCTGTCTAGGCCTGGGCAACCTGACAGTATCTGTGATAAAATAATTGTATTGAATTGAGTGAATCAACCAACCCAGGAATTGAATTGAGAATAACCACACTCAGTTGGATCACAGTGTGTATTGCATAACAGCCAGAATCAGAATGAATGAATGAATGATAATCAGAACTTGAATGATAGTACTATTGATTATCTTTGAATGAGTGGTGATGAATGATCGATTATTATTGATCGTTAATCGAACAATCACCACAACCACCGCAGCTCCTAATCGTCCTCGGATTTTTGTAATCTTGAATAGGTTTGTTCGTCAGTCTTTCCGATTCTCTGACAGGTTCACTTGATTCAGTATTCTCGGAAGACAAAGTATGTGACACGTTTGTTGCTTGTTCATCAGAAGCTTGTCCAGTGTCTGCAGGTTGAATTGATTGAACACACGGAGGTTCCAGCGAACCCGAAACGTCATCCACAGTTGCCAACAATTGTCTCGCTTTATCAATAGCAGTAGTCGAAGGTGCCAGTAATGCTTTTCCTCTAGCGGTTTTGAAAAGTACATTGTCTGACGATCGTTTAGATGAGCTAGAAGACAGTGCTGAATTCACTTGATAAGATGAGTTCGGTGATTTATTTGAAATGGTATCTGATGAATGATGAAGTTTGCCAACTTTGAAGCCACTTTCTTGGTAATGAAAACTAGATTTTCCTTTTGAATCAATGATACGGGCGGATGTGGACGTTTTAACAGGAGTAGCACTTGAGTCGGTTGATAGGGAAGTCAAATTTTCATCATCAAACAAAAGAGCTTTAGCACGATCGATGGCACTGTTAGAAATTGGTTGAACTGTCTTTCTAGATGCAGTCTGAATATCCAGAGTAACGGGTGCCTTGGCTTTGCCGACAGGTTCTCTTAGACCATATGCAATCAGGCGACGTTTCATAAATATAGGATCACCCGTTATTTCTGAATGAACAGGTTTTATGTTCATGCCACCGGAATGCGATGCACACTGACGAGTTAAATCTTTCATTGCATGAGAGTCAATTTTTGATAATGAAGTTGTAGACAAAAATGAAAAGTCAATATTGAGTAACTTCAGCGATTTTAATCCAAGGATAGGTGGACTAGATTTCGTGACAATGAATGAACACTCAACTGGTTTGGAGGTACCATATCTGACTGGAATAGAGCAAACTCCGACAACAGGTACAGAATGTCCTGTAACGCCGTGAATCGAAATGTCAGATTGATGAATTTGAGCATCAGGGGCAAAATGTTTCAAGTCATTCAATGAAATTAATGATTCCACACTTCCTGTATCAAGTATAAATTCTTTGGAACCATAACGACTGAATATACGTTTACGAATATGAGACACTGTGTATGGCGACACTGATAATGATAGTGAGCTGATTTGATTTTCAACATTGATGACTTTTGTGTCATTACCGTGCACATAACATGTCTTAGAATTTCGACAAACTGATTGAATATGTCCAAGTTTACCACATTTAAAACATTTAGCATTACGAAATGGACAAGTAAATCGAGAATGTAACTTGCCACAAGATGCACATTTTCCAAACTTCTGATTGTCAAAGTTGGACTTGCTTTTGCTGAATTTTCTTATTCTGTCTGGTTTGACATCAGAATCACTTTGTCGCTGAGGTCGGTTGCTGGACTGAGGTTTAGATCTGGAGGTTCCGAACAATACAGTTTGAGTGTCAGCATTAATTTGACGATTAATTTCTTTTGAAACATCTTCATAATGTTCGCATATTGTCTTGACATTTTCATAGGTTGGGTTCTTCAACATCAATAACTGGCGATATAAATCAGGTTCATTGATACCAGCAATTAAACGATCTCTTAAATGATCATATAGTTTATCTTCGAATGCACAACGTGTAGCCTGTATTTGCAATTCCAGGATAAATTGACGAATAGACTGGTTTTCTTGTCTTTGCATTGTATTGAAGCGTGCACGTTCAGCAATTTCGAAATTTTTCGGAGTGACATGCGCTAATAGAATAGATTTCAATTCATTGAAAGTCTTCTTGGCAGGTGGAATAGGGAATGATAAATTTTTCAGCAAAGCATGAGCATCTTCTCCTGTCGAACTAAGAAAATGCGCAGTAATAATGGAATCGGGCATTTCACCCTTGGTGAGACACTGTAGCGGTTGATCCAACGGAGATTTCACCACTAACAAAGTACGTCTCTGGTTATTGAACGCAATAAACCGGAACACAGTTCACAACGAATAACAGCATACAAATCCCAGGCAGTCACACGCGATATACTTGTCCCAAAGCAGAACACGAGCGCGGCGTGAATCGTATATTCAAATTGTGTACATATTTACATGTATCATTAAAACAAAACAATAATGAAATATGCAGGGTTATTGTAATAAAATATACAATAATGAAAACACCATAATACTCCCTCCCTAGAGCGTTAGAAGAGAGTGAAACGCTCGAAACGAAAACATAGTTAATCAGCGTAGTCTGCAAGGTTTGCAGGCCACCTGACTCTCCGGCCTGATCGAGTTTTGTGAATTGGAGAGGGTGAGTCAGATGATGGAAGAGAGAGTTTACATGGTTGGGTTGATTGGGTCGACTGAGAAGTGGGTGGGGTTGAAGGGAAAAGGTCAACATCCGGGGTACCACTTGGGTGTGAACGTCTGGAGGCGGTGTTTCGTCGCAGACTGGTTCGATAAAAGCTGCTTTCAATCGATCAATTGCAACAGTATCTTGAGAACCATTTCGTTCGATGACGAAGTATTTGTCACAGCGGCTAACGACTTTGAAGGGACCGGTGTATGGGGCTTGCAGGGGTTTGCGCGTATGATCAGTTCGAACAAAAACAAATGAGCATGAATGCAAATCACTTGGTACGTAAACGTTACGGGTGTATGGGCGAGTGGGGGTGGCACGTAATTGACGCATGAAGGAGCGTAAGCGATTGACATAGTGGGGAATAGTAATGTCAGCTGCAACGTCAGGGGATGCGATCAATTCACCTGGGAGACGGAGTGGTGTGCCGTAAACTAACTCTGCTGCAGAACATCCGATATCTTCTTTGACGGTAGCACGTATACCAAGAAGGATCACTGGCAGGTTCTCTGCCCAGTTTTCAGTATTACCATGTGACATCAATGCTGCTTTCAGCTGTCGATGGAACCGTTCAACAAGTCCGTTCGCGCAAGGATGATAGGCTGTCGTTTTGATGTGGTTAGAGCCGAGGAGTATAGTCAACTCACGAAAAAGGGTAGATTGGAACTGTGATCCACGATCAGTAGTAATAGTAGATGGAACACCGTAATTACTTATCCAGTATTGTAGAAAGTTTTTCGCTACGGTCTCAGCTGTAATACCGGTAATGGGAACGGCTATAGGCCAGCGGCTGAAACGGTCAACACAAGTTAAAATGTGGGTGAAACCATTAGAGATAGCCAGAGGACCGACAATGTCGAGATGAACGTGCTGAAAACGTTGGCTTGGTGGAGGAAAAGATCCTGGAGCACTAAGAGTATGGCGTTGAACTTTACTGCGTTGGCACTGGAGACAGGCTTTTGTCCAATTTTGAATATCCGCATGCATGTTCGGCCAAACAAATCGATCAGTGATCAACTTACGAGTAGCACGAATGCCGGGATGAGAAAGGGAATGAAAATGTTCAAAAATGGATTTCCTAAGTAATTTCGGTACTAAAGGACGGGGATGTTCGTTGGAAAAATCACACAAAACAGTCAAACTGGAGTTGGGAATGGGAATACGTTGGACTCGGAGGGATGACGAAGATTGGTAGTGCTGCATGTCACTGTCATGTTGCTGAGCCTCTGCTAGCTGCGTGAGATCGAAGTTCGATCGACTGAGTGCTGTGAGTTGCATGCGAGAAAATGCATCGGCAACTGTGTTCGACGAAGCAGATAGATAGCGAATGTCACTCGTAAATTGAGAAATATAGTCAAGGTGACGTATCTCACGTGGTGAATATCTATCAGCTGTGGCGGACAACGCAAAAGTGAGAGGTTTGTGGTCGGTCCAAACAATGAAATCGCGACCTTCGAGCAAATGTCTAAAATGACGAACAGCATAATATATAGCTAACAATTCGCGGCCAAATGTACTATAGCGGGTTTGGGCGGGTTGTAGACGACGAGAAAAGAATGCAAGCGGTTTAGTAACACCGTCAATACTTTGCTGCAGGACAGCGCCGACTGCTGCTTGTGATGCATCGGTGGCAAGTGAAAGTGAAGCGTTGGGATTCCTGGACATGTAGGATAAGGTAGATGCTTCTTTCAGTGCAGATTTCAATCGTTGAAACGATTCAGCAGCATCTGCATTCATTTTAAATTGTCGTTCCGTTCCGCGTAACAAATCAGTCATCGGTTGAGCGATGTTAGCACAGTTTGGAATAAATCTTCTGTAATAGTTAACTAACCCGAGAAATCGACGTAACTGTCGAAGCGAGGTGGGACATGGATAATCATTGATGGACGAAATTTTATCAAGCACAGGGCGAATTCCGTTTTGATCGACATGATGTCCTAAGATTTCGAGGGAAGCGACAGCAAAAAGGCATTTATCTGGGTTAACCACAACGCCGAATTGTGAAAGTCGCTGAAAAACAGCATGCAGATGTTCTGCATGTTCCTGTTGAGAAGAACTGGCGATCAGGACGTCATCAATGTAGACATGCACAAAAGATAATCCCTGGAAAACTTGGTCCATGAATCTCTGGAAGGTTTGAGCAGCATTGCGTAAACCAAAGGGCATTTTTAAAAATTCAAAAAGACCAAAGGGTGTGGTAATAGCTGTTTTAGGGATATCTTCGTCGGCGACAGGTATCTGGTGATAAGCACGCACCAAATCTAGTTTAGAAAACACTGTCTTTCCGTGTAATGAAAGTGCAAAGTCATGAATATGGGGAATGGGGTAACGATCGGGAACAGTAACTCTGTTAAGGGAACGGTAATCACCGCATGGTCGCCAAGCATCAGATTTATTTTTCTCCACCATGTGAAGGGGGCTTGCATAAGGCGATTTGGATGGCCGGATAATTCCCAGTTCGAGCATATGTTCAAACTCACGTTTCGCTACATCGAACTTGTTTGGAGCCAAACGACGGGGCTTGCTAAACACTGGAGGACCACGGGTCACAATGTGGTGTTTAACGTTATGTTTAACGACCGCAGCTTGTGTACAGGGTTTGAAAACTTCCGAAAATTCTTTCAGTAAGTCACTGAACGCAGATGGGATGTCAGGGGTGAGTACACGAATGGTTTGAATAGGGGAATCGCAGGAATTACCAAAGGAGTTAATCTTTGTCAAATTATCAATAAGCTTTCGTTTAGCTATATTGACTGAAAGATCAAAATGTGAGAGGAAATCTGCTCCCAGAATCGGTACTTTGACATCAGCCAGCGTGAAAATCCATCGAAAGTCGCGTCGTAGACCCAATTCGACAGAAAGTGATCTTTGACCGAAAGTGGAAATTTTCGTGCCGTTTGCCGCCTGCAACGTCATTGACGAAAGGCTCTTGCGTTCCTTAGTGGATGGTGGGATAACGCTAATCTCAGCACCAGTGTCGATGAGGAATCGCATTTTAGTGGCCCGGTCGTTAACGTAGAAAAGACGGCTTGGAGGGGAGCCAGACAGAGATGCCGTGTCTACTGTCTGGCTTCGTGGTTTCCCTGATTGGACACATTTGAATTATATGTGCAAGGGGACGTGCAATGCAGGGCCTTTGCACCGAAACGACGATGATAGTAACATA
Source organism: Atriophallophorus winterbourni (assembly GCA_013407085.1). Classification (NCBI taxonomy): domain Eukaryota; kingdom Metazoa; phylum Platyhelminthes; class Trematoda; order Plagiorchiida; family Microphallidae; genus Atriophallophorus; species Atriophallophorus winterbourni. The sequence continues at coordinate 64,023 of JACCGJ010009308.1, read as the reverse complement.
AACTTGAACCGTTAGAACGACTCGACGATCGCTTCTTGGGCTGTTGCGAATGACGATTTCGAGAAGAACTACGAGATCGTGCGATGTTCTGTACTTGCAATGACAAGGAATGGAACATCGATTTTAACTCTTCAAAATCGTTCTGGACAGGGATGCTTGTATGCGCGTCAGTGTGTCGGACATGAGATAACGTACTACCATGCGATATATCATGTACTTCATCCGCATGCGTGCCAGGTGTTGCAAACTAGTAGTCTTATCCATAATGGCTAACACTTTACGGACGTCGACTGTGAGACTCTGCTGCCATAATTCACGAATAATCTTGTCATCAACAGGCTTGTCTCCTGTTAATTGAAGCATGTGTCGCAGGTGTTGTGAGGGAGTGTGATCACCCATTTCTAAGCCGGACAAAAGTTTCCGTAGGTTTTGCTCGTCCGTAGATGAAGTACGTGAGATAATGGCGTGTTTAAGTGCATCGTACGGATTATCGGCAGGGCGGTTGTAAATTAAATCTGCAACCTCTTTTGCGACTGAAGGTGGCAACATACCAACTACACGATTATATTTGGATCGTTGAGTGTTTACGCGGTAAGACTCAAAAAGTGCTTCGATCTGTGCGAACCAGAGGCGAGGGTCGTCCATACCAAAACAGGGAAGACTAAAGTGCGACATAGTGTCGGTAGAAATGTCCTCGGATGGGGTATTAGAAAATGCTGATTTAGAATCCATTTAGTAAATGAAAAATATATATGACAGCAAAATCAAAATAACTGGGAGTATATGGTAAGAACGAAAATTTCAAAAAGAAAAATGTTCGGGGCTCACCAATTTGTAGCGGTTGATCCAACGGAGATTTCACCACTAACAAAGTACGTCTCTGGTTATTGAACGCAATAAACCGGAACACAGTTCACAACGAATAACAGCATACAAATCCCAGGCAGTCACACACGATATACTTGTCCCAAAGCAGAACACGAGCGCGGCGTGAATCGTATATTCAAATTGTGTACATATTTACATGTATCATTAAAACAAAACAATAATGAAATATGCAGGGTTATTGTAATAAAATATACAATAATGAAAACATCATAACACCAAAGTTCAAAACGTTCCAGATAATCTTCAATTTCTCTGGGAGTTCCATGAATATTGAGAGGTCCGAACGACATAGCTGATCGCGACGCCAATTGTGATGAATTGAATTGTATTGAATTGAGTGAATCAACCAACCCAGGAATTGAATTGAGAATAACCACAATCAGTTGGATCACAGTGTGTATTGCATAACAGCCAGAATCAGAATGAATGAATGAATGATAATCAGAACTTGAATGATAGTACTATTGATTATCTTTGAATGAGTGGTGATGAATGATCGATTATTATTGATCGTTAATCGAACAATCACCACAGTATCTTAGCCCACGTGCAGTCTCTGACTGTGCGGCACTTTGCCTGGATCAGGCTTGTGCTTTCATACATACATACATACGTTGTGCTTTTATTCCTGATTCAGGTTTATGCTTCATCACACTCGGACATTTTTCACTGACATTTTGCAACTTACTGTCGGGGTCGAACTGCAACATTGGTTCAAATTTAGTCTGAAACTCATAATTCCTTTGGGACTGGAACTCATCTTCTGTAGTAGCATCTTCTATGTGCATTTCCAATTTCAATGAATCAAATTCGACTTCATTAACTGGATGCGACTGCATTTCTTCGACGTTATTCACTGAACTTTGAACTGATTCTTCTGAGCTTGAACTGTTTATTTGATGAACTGCAACTTTCTCTATGAATTGCAGCTGAATATTGAATGATTCTTGTAGGAGATCCAGCGCTACTGACGTCCGTTGCAGTAGACTCTCCATTGATTGTCCCGAACTTTGACTGTTGAATGTCTGGAATGCCATTCGTTGTATTAACTCTTCAAACATCTGCTTCTGTTTATCAAGCAATTCTTTTGCGAATTCAAGTGGCACTGACATACTTTGATAATTTAAAAATTGTTCCGCACCCCGTCGCTAATTGTTATATCTGTGGGTTGCTACTACTTGCCCAGCCGTGAGTTCGACAGAACACAACTGCAACTGAACTCGTGTATTTAACGAACGAACTACAAAGTCAGCGAGCTAACTAATGTCCGACAGTCAGCCGAGCACAATTCAAACTCACGATCGATATTTCATTGGTGATTAATCAATAGTTCGTTCACTGGCTATACAACACTATCTCAGCGTAGATTACTCACGAGGAGTTACTGAGCTGAAAGAGTAGGCGAATCGCGCAGCATAGCGGTAAGTTCACCGTCCAATATGCGTTTAAACTGCTCTCCGGTGACTGCCCCGATTGCATCAGCGGAGAGTGCATTCCAAATATCACCACTCTGGTCGACAGAGTAAACGATGGCTTCAGGTAGTATCAGTATCAGTATCAGTATCACAGGGCGATAGTCGACCAAGTCGAAACGAGTGCCCAGATTCTTTCGGAGGTGTGCTTGAAAACACCCGCCACTACCAGGATTGATTCGTAAGTAACACAGGCGTGTGTAACTGTGAATGGAAGATGGGAGATGTCTCATCACCGAAAGGTGAGAGAGTTATGCATGTTGCATGTCCAATCGAATGAAAAGACGATGGACAGCAGTTTATTTCCACAAATGCGAAAAAATGAAAAAGAAACTCTTTTTTGTGTTTCAAAAATTTTCGAATATTTTTGTGTTTTTTTATCATAAAAATGAGGGATTTAGTCTTAAGGGTAATGCTCCGGGAAGAGCTCCTGCCACCGTTCGTCCAGCCCATGTTTGAACGCAATTACTGAAGTTGCCAAGATTAGTTCTGCGGGAAGTGAGTTCCACGCGTTCACTATACGGATGCTAAAGAAGTGCGTTCTGGATTCGAGCCTGGTGTGCTGTTTACTTAGCTTAAAACTGTGCCCTCGTGTACCAACCAAAGGAGAGAACCGGAAGAAGTCATTGAATTCTAAACAACTTAGTCCTTTGACAACCTTAAAGGTCTCTATAAGATCCCCCCTAAGTTGCCTCCTCCTAAGTGAGAAAAGTCCTAGTGCTAATAGACGATTCTCATAATTGGTGTGTGCTAACCCCTCGATCATGCGAGTGGCCAGCTTCTGTACCTTTTCTAGCTGCACTATATCCTTCTGGTAATACGGCTTCCAAGCCTGGATACAGTATTCTAAATGTGGCCTTACTATTGCCTTGTAAAGGGGCAATAGCACCTCAGCTTTTCTGCAAGTGAGGGCTGAACGTAGTCGAAAGAGTTCCCTCCTGGCCCTTTGAGCTGCAGCAGCACATTGGTCAGCCCACTTAAAGTTTGCGGAGACTACGATTCCTAGGTCATTAGTAGACTTTACCCTACGGAACTCCGTGTGAGCTGAGGGCGTAGACACAATCATGTTGCCTGCCAGTGTAGAGAGCAAGTGACTCTTATCTAGGTTAAGGGGAAGGTCCCACTTACCCGCCCATGCTGTTACAGCTTCCACATCACTTATCAGATCGGAGTTATCCGACCTACCGACAATTTTAACGTCGTCAGCAAACATATAACAGGGTGAGCGCAGTTGGCTGGCAAGATCATCAATGAAGATGAGGAACAGCAACGGCCCCAAGACTGAGCCCTGGGGAACCCCACTCGTTACATGCGCACTTGCGGAGTAAGTATCATCTACCCTGACAGTAAAGGAACGGTCGCTAAGGAATGCTCGAATCCAGCCCAGAAGGTTCCCTGATACTCCTATGGCTGAGAGTTTGAGAAGCAAGAGCCTATGGTTGACTGAATCAAAAGCCTTACTAAAGTCCAGATAGAAGACTTCTACAGCTATACCATCATCCATCCTCTTAGTAACCTCGTTAAGAAAGCTCAACAAATTTGTCAGACATGACCTACCTTTTAAGAAGCCGTGCTGTGTTCCGTTCGGCGCTTCTGCAACTTCAGCGAACGACCTCTAGTTCTGGAGTCCGTGGTATGGCATGGTATGAAAACACAAGCCTGATCCAGGCAAAGTGCCGCACAGTCCGTGGATACCGAAAAGAATTGTTGAAGTTCCTTTCCGTAATATCCAAGCAGGATTCTCCGCGTGACCAGCAAATCATACCGCATTCTTCGATATTCCATTTGGAAAAGTTTGAGTTCCAGCAATCTGTCGTCATAGGGAATATGAAACATACCCCTCACGCACTTGGCAGCCCTCCTTTGGACTTTCTCCAGTCGATCCTTCTCCCCTTTAGTTAACGGATAGTTCACCGGAAGCCCAAATTCTAATATTGGTCTGACGTGAGAGCTGTAGGAATTATTCCCAATTGATATAATTCCTTAATACTTCCAAAAAGTAAGTTTATTTTCATAAACGTTTTCCATCATGATGCTGTGTGTCGTTTTGTTTAAATCAACTGAACACACACTTGCGCTTCCTACAGCGTGAACGTCTGATAACTTGCCTGGTTCCGAACCACTAATTAATAGTTTCAGATTACTGACCTAGAATATTTCTTCCATTTTCGGTAATTCACTGCTTGTCCCATCTACGACGAGCAATTATCCCGCTGAAGAAATAACACGGGTCAAATTCATTGTTAGCAATAATCCGAGTGGACAACACAAGGATTTCGTAAGTCTGTTGTTGACATGTGTATTCTCTTGCATAAATATAATTATATATATTTATACATAATTTCATACACTTACATTAATTAGCAACACTTATAACGATTCTTATTAACATAACGCTCGGCTTATCCGCTACAAACTGGTGAGCCCGTTTTCAAATTTTTTTACCTGCATTTTATATTCATTATGTCGTCAGGCGACGAAGCCGCTATCAACTCTAACGTCAGATTGCCACCTTTCGGGATGTCAAACCCGAGAGTGTGGTTTGTTGTGGTCGAAGCTCAGTTCGAGAGCTATCGCATCAAATCACAGGACATGAAGTTCGCAAAGGTCACCGCCAACCTTCCTACGGAGGTTGCATCCGAAGTGATCGATGTCCTGGATCCAAAACCGTTAGACCATCCCTACGACAAATTGAAGTCTGCCATTCTACAACGTTTCGGCACGTCCAACGCAACTCGCATGCAACAACTTCTCCAGATAACGGAGTTGGGCGATCGAAAACCTTCGCAACTGTTGCGGCATATGCGCACGCTCGCTGGCGGCAACAATGTCAGTGACGACGTGCTAATGCACTTTTGGATCAAGTGCCTGCCTGCTCACACGAGGTCTTTCGTAGCCATACAAGAAAGCGAAACATCGCTGGAGAAATTAGCACTCGCCGCCGACAAGGTACATGAGTGCCAAACAAGCAACCCCCAAGTACATGTGGTGACCGAAGACACGCCACAAACCCCAACGGAACAACGTTTCGCTCGAATCGAGGACGCAATCGAACGTCTTGCAATGTCAGTACAGACGACGTATCAACAGCGTAAACCTCAACAGCAAAAACGTCGTCCCCAAAACAACCGCGCAAACGCTTCGCGCCAGGCTGCCAACACAGGTTTCTGCAAGTACCATAAACAGTTTGGTGCTGACGACAGGCACTGTGTGCAGCCCTGTTCTTTCCCTAACGCCAGTCAAGCTAAAGCGGGAAAAGAGCAGGCCAGCCAGTAATCGCGACGGCTGCAGCTGGCCACACCGTAAGTCGCCTATTCTACATTGATGATTCTCCAACAGGTCTACCTTTCCTAATTGACACAGGAGCGGAGGTGAGTGTCATCCCACGTCACAGTGCAAGCACCCGCATGGACCCAACTGGCGTCAATCTACAAGCGGCTAACGGCACACGCATCAAAACGTATGGCCAGCGTCTCCTCCTGCCAAACCTCGGTTTGGGCAGAAATCTCCCATGGACATTTATCGTCGCCGACGTTCGTCAGCCGATCATCGGAGCCGACCTTTTAACAGAGTTCGGACTAATAGTCGACGTTCAGCGCAAACAACTGTTGGACAACAAATCCGCAGTACGCGTCACAGAAAAAGCGACATCGATCAATTCGATCGGTCTGAAACTCGCTCTACCAGACGAAAAGTTTGCAATGCTGCTTCAAGACTACCCTGATCAGCCAGCCATCGCGCTGCATGCCAGACATCCAACATGGGATTGCACACCACATCCTCACGACCGGCCCGCCGACGAACGCAAGACCGCAACGATTGTCCCCTGACAAGCTCACCGCTGCCAAAGCGGAGTTCGAGCAACTGCTACAACTTGGGATAATTCGACCCTCTAATAGCCCATGGTCATCGCTTCTAGATATGGTTTTAAAAAAATCAGGCGACTGGAGACCATGTGGTGACTACAGAGGCCTCAACAAGCTCACAGTGCCTGATAGGTATCCCATACCTCACATCCAATATTTCTCCCTGAGCGCCTGCGGCAAGATGATTTTTTCCAAAATCGACCTCGTGCGCGCCTATCATCAAATCCCAGTAGCAGACGTCGACGTTCCGAAGACTGCTGTCACTACACCTTTCGGTCTCTACGAATTCCTTCGCATGCCGTTTGGACTCAGAAACGCCGCTCAAACTTTCCAGCGCTTCATCGATCAAGTCATGCGAGGTCTACCATTCACCTTCACGTACATCGATGATATTCTTGTCGCTAGTGAAAGCCAAGAGCAGCATATGGATCACCTTCGACTGGTTTTTCAACGTCTTCAGGAATACAACGTCGTAATCAACCCGGCCAAATGCCAATTCGGCCGACCAGCCCTAGAAATTCTTGGACACACAATCGATTCTCGTGGAATCACTGCCATTCCGCAGAAAATATCGGCGATTGAAGACTACCCAACTCCAACGTCTCTTCGCCAGCTACGTCGATTCCTTGGATTCATTAACTTCTACGGCAGATTCATACCAAAATGCGCGGACAAATGCAGACCGTTAACTGATCTTTTGCGGGGAAATCCAAAGAAGTTCAACATGACAACGGAAGCTATTGCCGCGTTCCAATCAGTCAAAGCATCTCTCAGCACGCTCACTTCGCTGGCTCATCTCTCCACGGACAGCAGAGTGAAGCTCGTGCTCAAAACAGACGCTTCTCAAGTTGCTGTTGGTGCCGTTCTACAACAAGTCATTGACGACCAGTGCGCACCACTCTCCTTCTTTTCTCGAAAGCTGCAACCGGCTCAAACCAGGTATTCTACCTTCAGCCGAGAACTACTTGCGATGTACCTAGCAGTAAAGCACTTTCGACACATCCTGGAAGGACGTCAATTCACCATCTACACGGACCACAAGCCCTTGATCCACGCCTTCAGCGCTGCCGCCGACCGCTACTCGCCTCGGGAAACTCGCCACTTGGACTACCTCGCGCAGTTCACCACTGACGTAAGGTACATCGAGGGACCCAGCAACGTCGAGGCAGATGCTCTATCTCGCGCATCTATTTCCCAGATCGCGAAGATTGATTTAGAGGAAATTGCCGCCCTGCAAGAGGACGATCCGGAATTTTCAAAAATCACTTCCGAAGCTTCCCTGCAGTTTGCTCTCTTACCAGTGCCAGGCAGTCGAATACGTATCCATTGTGATACATCGACAGGAAATCCACGTCCCTTTGTACCAAAGGATTACAGACGACGGATTTTCGAGCACCTGCACGGAATATCCCACCCGAGCAAACGCGCAACCACAAAACTCATCACAGACCGCTATGTTTGGCATGGCATGCGGAACGACATTCGTTGTTGGGCACAACAGTGTCTTGCCTGCCAACGTAGTAAGGTACATCGCCATACCCGCTCTATCCCTGGAAAATTCCCACTTCCAGATGGACGCTTTCGGCATGTACATATTGATCTTGTTGGACCATTACCCTCATCCCGTGGGTGCACTCATCTTTTGACGTGCATCGATAGATTCACACGCTGGCCCCAAGCGTGCCCACTAGTGGATACATCTGCGGAAACCGTAGCTCGCACCTTCGTCTCTGGTTGGATCGCGAATTACGGTGTCCCGTCCCAGATCACAACAGACCGCGGAGCCCAGTTCACGTCCCACCTCTTCGCAGAACTGAATCGTCTACTGGGATGCGAACATTTTCGGACGACGGCTTACCATCCAGCCGCGAACGGCCTCGTTGAACGATTCCATCGTCAATTGAAGGCTGCGCTCGTCGCCACCGAATCCAGCGCATCCTGGGTTGACAAACTGCCACTGGTTCTGCTCGGCATCCGCAATACCGCAAAAGAGGACATCGGCTGCACAGCAGCCGATATGGTTTACGGAACTACTCTGCGACTCCCCGCCGAACTGCTGACGGACTCCACACCCCTGACTGCGATTGAAACTGCTCCGTATGTCTCCCGGCTCCGAGCCTTCATGCGAGAAATACGTGCTCCGCCTACCCGTGTAACTTCTCGTACAAGTCACGTCGACAATTATCTTCTGTCGTGCCCGTACGTATTCACGCGCGTAGACCGTGTAAAACGGCCCCTTGAAGCACCATACGACGGCCCATTCAAAGTCATCTCCCGCAGTGCCAAGTACTTCGTCATTGAACGCAACGGCCGCCCGGATTCAGTCAGCATCGACCGATTGAAGCCCGCGTACATGGAATCGAATACAGACCGAGGACCCCCTACGACTGTGACTATCCCTTCACAGCCAGTCCCCTTTGTTTCTTTTCCCTCGTCTCCCTTTTTGTCGACTCCAGATACGCAGCCGATGCGCGAGGACTTGAGCATTTCACCCCCGTCCACGCCAGCAACACAACCCATGATGGAAACCCCGCTGCATTCACGGACAGCGGTGACAACCGACGACACGGACACCCCGCGCACACGCACTGGCCGTACCGTGGCACGACCTCGTCGGTACACACCGTAGATGGATGTCGAGCATGGCTGAACAGCCACCGCTCTAGGGGGGGAGTTATGTAGGAATTATTCCCAATTGATATAATTCCTTAATACTTCCAAAAAGTAAGTTTATTTTCATAAACGTTTTCCATCATGATGCCGTGTGTCGTTTTGTTTAAATCAACTGAACACACACTTGCGCTTCCTACAGCGTGAACGTCTGAAAACTTGCCTGGTTTCGAACCACTAATTAATTGTTTCAGATTACTGACCTAGAATATTTCTTCCATTTTCGGTAATTCACTGCTTGTCCCATCTACGACGAGCAATTATCCCGCTGAAGAAATAATACGGGTCAAATTCATTGTTAGCAATAATCCGAGTGGACAACACAAGGGTTTCGTAAGTCTGTTGTTACATAGTGTATTCTATTGCATAAAAATAATTATATATATTTATACATAATTTCATACAGTTAATTTAATTAGCAACACTTATAACGATTCTTATTAACATAACGCTCGGCTTATCCGCTACAGCGCTATACAGAACTTGAAAAACTTTGGTATCTATCTCTAAGAAGGATCGTCTCAATATTCACCACATGCGGCTGGCAGAACCGACCTTTCTGGCAGTATCCTCCGCAATTTTGAGGGATAAAGTTACCAACACCACCAAATCTCGCTCTACAACAACTGTTCTGATACCATGGCACTCCAAATGACATGCATGTCGCATGTTGTTGCTCCCGATGTGCATGAAAGCACACTTCTTTTCATTAATCGGGAGCATCCATCCGTCAGACTAATTCCGAAGTTCATTTAAATCATTTTGCAGGTGGGAAGCGTCAGCGGCAGTCGTGACAGAAGCCCACACCTTCAGATCATCTGCAAATAAGAGACAACTGTAGCGATTGAGGTAAAGTTGCAATTTACCACAAGCACAGTGATAGCACACACCAAATGACAACCCTGGAATACAAAGGTTTATGAGACGATGCACGCGGTACAATAGAATGTCGTAGAAAAGTCCTGTGGTTAATGCGCAGCTGGGTTACTGGATGATTGTTCACAGGTCCTTGTCTGGATGCGCAGCCGGATGGCTGATGTCGATGGCTGCGTGGCAGCAGCTAGCGGCGGCCAAAAGGGAAACGAACTCCGACGAGCGCGGGGTAGAGTCCGACAAAACAAAGGGATTGAGAATCAATATAATATAAAATATGATAACCAACATTGTCATTCTTATTCACAATAGGAACGTAGAAAGCGTTTGACATACTTTTCTACGTGTTGTGCGATATGAAAGCAAACGATATTATTGGCGCAAAATACAAAAGATACATAAGAAAGGACGCTTCGTTACACCACCCCCCTTCAGTTTTTGCACCGTTTTCAGTGCAAGAGATGTCGGGAATTGGAAAATGTGAAGAAAACATCGAAAAACAAAATAAAAAAATCGAGAGGTGGGAATGTTAAATCCAGCGCCATATCTTGATAATGAAAACATCTTCAGACGGCACGTAGAGGAACGACCACCCTAGTCACCAATTGTAGCGATTGAGATAAAGTTGCAGTTCACCACAAGCACAGTGATAGCACACACCAAATGACAACTGCGGAATACAAAGGTTTATGAGACGATGCACGCGGTACAATAGAAGTTCAGTTCAGTTCAGTTAGCACAGGACGATATGTGGCAGAGTCGCCAATCGAGCGTCCAGAATACTTCCGGTGGTAAGCCAAAAGAGCGTTCACCTCTTCGAATAGTAGGTTCAATATTCTTGTGGTATGACTTTGGCTGGAATGCAACAGAAAATCTCCCTCACCCAACAGGTGAGGAGAGACATTAGTGCGTTTCAACGACAAATTGAAGAACAACTATAAAATTAGGGATAAAAAATGGGAAACAAAGAGCGCCAGATCGAGTCTAGTCTATCTTTGAAGCACGTTACTGATGTAGAACAAACTACCTCTTCGAGCAGACAGTTCCAATGATTCACTACCCTTTCGCTAAAGAAGTGCTTACGTGCATTAGACCTGACATGTTGCTTTGCCAGTTTCAGTGAATGGCCTCGAGTACCTACCACTGGCGCAAGAGCAAAAATATCAGCCGGATCAATAGAACTGAAGCCTCTAACGATTTTAAAAGTCTCGATCACATCCCCACGTAGTCGCCTTCTTTTTAGAGAAAAGAGATCTAGACTCAACAATCGTTGTTCATACGACTTCCCAGATTGCCCTTTAATCAAACGAGTAGCTAGGCGCTGAACACCTCCAAGCGTGGCAATGTCCTTTTCCAAGTAAGGAGACCAAGCTTGAACGCAATACTCGAGATGAGGTCTCACTATCGCTTTATACAATGGGATGAAAACCTCCGGGGACCTGCAGGATAAAACTGATCGGAGGCGAAAGAGCTGTTTCCTAGCGCGTTGTGCAGCAGCTGCACATTGATCAGCCCATTTAAAGTCCGCTGAAACCGCAATACCTAAGTCCCGGACTTTTGATACCCCAGTTATCTCCAGTATGTTATCAGGTTCAGCAACCTGCAGCTTCGTTGCAGCTTTGGACAGAAGATAGCTTTTGGAGAAGTTGACTGGTAGATCCCACGTGGAAGACCACTTGATGACCTTTTCTATATCCTCAAAAAGATCCTGTTCGTTCAGCGATCCGATAAACTTGACATCGTCAGCAAAAGTATTGCAGGGACACTTGAGCGAGGATGCCAAATCATCGATGAAGATAAGAAAGAGTAGTGGGCATGTCGTAGACAAGTCCTGTGGTGGGTGCGCAGCTGGGTCGCTGGATGATTGTTCTCAGGTCTTTGTCTGGATGCGCAGCCGGATGGCTGGAAGGCGATGGCTGCGTAGCAGCAGCTAGCGGCGGTCAAAGGGGAAATGAACTCCGACGAGCGCGGGGTAGAGTCCGACAAAATAAAGGGATTGAGAATCAATATAATATAAAATAGAATAACCAACATTATCATTCTTATTCACAATAGGAACGTAGAAAGAGTTTGACATACTTTTCTACGTGTTGTGCGATATGAAAGCAAACGATAATATTGGCGCAAAATACAAAAGATACATAAGAAATGACGATTCGTTACACAACCACTGTTTAGAATACCGGGAAGGTCACTCACACAGAGTTTGAACAAGGTTGACCCCAGAACGGATCTGTTGGAATTATTCCCAATTGATATAATTCCTTAATAATTCCAAAAGTAAGTTTATTTCCATAAACGTTTTCCATCATGATGCCGTGTGTCGTTTTGTTCTAATCAACTGAACACACACTTGAGCTTCCTAAAGCGTGAACGTCTGATAACTTACCTGGTGCCGATTGACTAATTAATTGTTTCAGATTACTGACCCAGAATATTTCTTCCCTTTTCGGTAATTCACTGCTTGTTCCATCTACGACGAGCAATTATCCCGCTGAAGAAATAACACGGGTCAAATACATTGTTAGCAATAATCCGAGTGGACCACACAAGGATTTCGTAAGTCTGTTGTTGACACAGTGTATTCTTCTCTTGCATAAATATAATTATATATATTTATACATAATTTCATACGCTTATAATAATTCACAACACTTATAACAATTCTCATTAACGTAACGCTCGGCTTATCCGCTACAAACTGGTGAGCCCGTTTTTAAATTTTTTCCCTTCATTTTTTATTCATTATATCTTCCAGCGACGACGCCGCCATTAACTCTAATGTCAGATTGCCCCCTTTCGGGATGTCAAACCCGAGAGTGTGGTTTGTTTTGGTCGAAACCATTAGATTATCCCTACGACAAACTGAAGGCTTCCATTCTACAACGCTTCGGCACGTCCAACGCAGCTCGCATGCAACAACTTCTCCAGATAACGGAGTTGGGCGATCAAAAACCTTCGCAACTGTTGCGGCATATGCGCACGCTCGCAGGCGGTAACAATGTCAGTGACGCTGTGCTAATGCACTCATGGATCAAGTGCCCGCCTGCTCACACGAGTTCTTTCGTATCCATACAAGAAAGCGAAGCATCATTGGAGAAATTAGCACTCGCCGCCGACAAGGTACACGAGTGTCAAACAAGCGCTGCCCAAGTGCATGTGGTGACCGGAGACACGCCACAAGCGCCAACGGACCCACGTTTCGCTCGAATCGAGGACGCAATCGAACGTCTTACACTGTCAATACAGACGACGTATTAACAGCGTAAACCTCAACAGCAAAAACGTCCTCCCCAAAACAACCGCGCAAACGCTTCGCGCCAGGCTGCCAACACAGGCTTCTGCAAGTACCATAAACAGTTTGGTGCTAACGCCAGGCACTGTGTGCAGCCCTGTTCCTTCCCCAACGCCAGTCAAGCTAAAGCGGGAAAAGAGCAGGCCAGCCAGTAATCGCGACGGCTGCAGCTGGCCACACCGTAAGTCGCCTATTCTATATTGATGATTCCCCAACAGGTCTACGTTTCCTAATTGACACAGGAGCGGAGGTGAGTGTCATTCCACCTCATAGTGCAAGCACCCGCATGGACTCAACTGGCGTCAATCTACAAGCGGCTAACGGCACACGCATCAAAACGTATGGCCAGCGGCTCCTTCTGCCAAACCTTCGGTTTGGGCAGAAATCTTCCATGGACATTCATCGTCGCCGACGTTCGTCAGCCGATCATCGGAGCCGACCTTTTAACAGAGTTCGGGCTAGTAGTCGACGTTCAGCGCAAACAACTGTTGGACAACAAATCCGCAGTACGCGTCACTGAAAAAGCGACATCGATCAATTCGATCGGACTGAAACTCGCCCTACCAGACGACAAGTTTGCAATGCTGCTTCAAGACTACCCGGCTATCAGCCAGCCATCGCGCTGCACGCAAGACATCCAACACGGGATTGCTCACCACATCCTCACGACCGGCCCGCCGACGAACGCAAGACCGCGACGATTGTCCCCTGACAAGCTCACCGCTGCCAAAGCGGAGTTCGAGCAACTGCTACAACTTGGGATAATTCGACCCTCTAATAGCCCATGATCATCGCCTCTAGATATGGTTTTAAAAAAATCAGGCGACTGGAGACCATGTGGTGACTACAGAGGCCTTAAAAAGCTCACAGTGCCTGACAGGTATCCCATACCTCACATCCAGGATTTCGCCCTGAGCGCCTGCGGCAAGAAGAGTTTTTCCAAAATCGATCTTGTGCGCGCCTATCATCAAATCCCAGTAGCAGACGCCGACGTTCCGAAGACTGCTGTCACTACACTTTTCAGTCTCAACGAGTTCCTTCGCATGCCGTTCGGACTCAGAAACGCCGCTAAAACTTTCCAGCGCTTTATCGATCAAGTCATGCGAGGTCTGCCATTCACCTTCACGTAAATCGATGATATTCTTGTCGCTAGTGAAAGCCACGAGCAGCATATGGATCACCTTCGACTGGTTTTTCAACGTCTTCAGGAATACAACGTCGTAATCAACCCGGCCAAATGCCAATTCGGCCGACCAGCCCTAGAAATCCTTGGACACACAATCGATTCTCGTGAAATCACTGCCATTTCGCAGAAAATTTCAGCGATTAAAGACTACCCAACTCCAACGTCTCTTCGCCAGCTACGTTGATTCCTTGGATTCATTAACTTCTACGGCATATTCATACCAAACTGCGCGAACAAATGCAGACCGTTACTGATCTTTTGCGGGGTAATCCAAAGAAGTTCAACATGACAACGGAAGCTATCGCCGCGTTCCAATCAGTCAAAGCATCTCTCAGCACGCTCACTTCGCTGGCTCATCTCTCCACGGACAGCAGAGTGAAGCTTGTGCTCAAAACAGACGCTTCTCAAGTGGCTGTCGGTGCCGTTCTACAACAAGTCATTTACGACGAGTGCGCACCACTCTCCTTCTTTTCACGAAAGCTACAACCGGCTCAAACCAGGTATTCTACCTTCAGCCGAGAACTACTTGCGATGTACCTCGCAGTAAAGCAATTTCGACACATCCTAGAAGGACGTCAATTCACCATCTACACGAACCACAAGCCCTTGATCCACGCCTTCAGAGCGCTGCCGCTACTCGCCTCGGGAAACTCGCCACTTGGACTACCTCGCGCAGTTCACCACTGACGTAAGGTACATCGAGGGACCCAGCAACATCGAGGCAGATGCTCTATCACGCGCATCTATTTCCCAGATCGCGAAGATTGATTTAGAGGAGATCGCCGCCCTGCAAGAGGACGACCCGGAATTTTCAAAAATCTCTTCCGAAGCTTCACTGCAGTTTGCTCTCTTACTAGTGCCAGACAGTGGAATACGCATCCATTGTGATACATCGACAGGCAATCCACGTCCATTTGTACCAAAGGATTACAGACGACGGATTTTCGAGCACCTGCACGGAATATCCCACCCGAGCAAACGCGCAACCACGAAACTCATCACAGACCGCTATATTTGGCATGGCATGCGGAACGATATTCGTTGTTGGGCACAACAGTGTCTTGCTTGCCAACGTAGTAAGGTACATCGCCATACCCGCTCTACCCCTGGAAAATTTCCACTTCCAGATGGACGCTTTCAGCATGTACATATTGATCTTGTTGGATCATTACCCTCATCCCGTGGGTGCACTTATCCTTTGGCGTGCATCGATAGATTCACACGCTGGCCCCAAGCGTGCCCACTAGTGGATACATCTGCGGAAACCGTAGCTCGCACCTTCGTCTCTGGTTGGATAGCGAATTACGGTGTCCCGTCTCAGATCACAACAGACCGCGGAGCACAGTTCACGTCCCACCTCTTCGCAGAACTGGATCGTCTTCTGAGATGCAAACATTTTAGGACGACGGATTACCATCCAGCCGCGAACGGCCTCGTTGAACGATTTCATCGTCAATTGAAGGCTGCGCTCGTCGCCACCGAATCCAGCGCATCCTGGGTTGACAAACTGCCACTGGTTCTGCTCGGCATCCGCAATACCGCAAAAGAGGTTATCGGTTGCACAGCAGCCGATATGGTTTACGGAACAATTCTGCGACTCCCCGCCGAAATGCTGACCGACCCACAAACCTGACTGCGATTGAAACAGCTCCGTATGTCTCCTGACTCCGAGCCTTCATGCGAGAAATACGTGCTCCGCCTACCCGTGTAACTTCTCGTACAAGTCACGTCGACAATTATCTTCTGTCGTGCCCGTATGTATTCACGTGGGTAGACCGTGTAAAACGACGTGTCGAAGCATACGACGGCCCATTCAAAGTCATCTCCCGCAGTGCCAAGTACTTCGTCATTAAACGCAACGGACTCCCGGATTCAGTCAGCATCGACCAATTGAAACCCACGTACATGGAATCGAATACAGACCGAGGACCCCGTACGACTGTGACTATCCGTTCACAGTTAGTCCTCTTTGTTCGTTTTCCCTCGTCTCCCTTTTTGTCGACTCCAGATACGCAGCCGATGCGCGAGGGCTTGAGCATTTCACCCCCGTCCACGCCAGCAACACAAACCATGATGGAAACCCCGCTGCATTCATGAACAGCGCTGAAAACCGACGACACGGACACCCCGCGCACACGCACTGGCCGTACCGTGGTAAGACCCCGTCGGTACACACCGTAGATGGATGTCCAGCATGGCTGAAAAGCCACCGCTCTAGGGGGAGTTGTGTAGGAATTATTCTGAATTGATATAATTCCTTAATGATTCCAAAAGTAAGTTTGTTTCCATAAACGTTTTCCATCATAGTGTCGTGTGTCGTTTTGTTTAAATCAACTGAACACACACTTGCGCTTCCTACAGCGTGAACGTCTGTTAACCTACCTGGTGCCGAACCACTAATTATTTGTTTCAGATTACTGACCCAGAATATTTCTTCTCTTTTCGGTAATTCACTGCTTGTTCCATCTACGACGAGCAATTATCCCGCTGAAGAAATAACTCGGATCAAATACATTGGTAGCAATAATCCGAGTGGACCAAACAAGGATTTCGTTAGTCTGTTGTTGACACAGTGTATTCTTCTCTTGCATAAATATAATTATATATATCTATACATAATTTCATACGCTTATAATAATTCACAACACTTATAACAATGCTCAGCTTATCCGCTACTGATCCTTGCGGTACACCAGAAGAGGGGATAAAGGATACAGATCTGGCCCCATTGACTTCAACGAGGCTTCGCCTTCCGATAAGAAATTCCTCAATCCAAGCAAGCAAAGTAGCCTCTATACCAGACATTCTCAGTTTCCAAAGAAGCCTCTGATGTGGAACACGGTCGAATGCTTTACTAAAGTTTTTGAAGAATACATCAACTGGCACACCAGCGTCAAGGCTTCTGCACCAATGTTCTCGGGCGGTCAGTAGATTTGAGATACATGATCGGCCTTCCGTGAAGCCGTGTTGGGCATTCGAGCATTGATGGGTCTCGCGCAAATACTGTTCTATCTTATCCTCTGCAATTCGTTCCAGCAATTGGCCTACGACAGACGTAAGTGTAACAGGACGGTACTTTACAGGATCTGATAAACTCCCACCATTGAACATCGGCTTTACTATACCCATTTTCCAATCCTCTGGTAGACGTCCCGAATTGATTGAAATTCGGAATATATCGGCTAAAGGTGAACTGATGATCCTTGGTGAAGGTTTTAAGGTAATTCAAGGTCGCGCTTGGAGTGAATTTCTGAGGTTTCAAGTATCTTTCAATACAAGTCTTTTTGCTGAATATCGAATCACATTCCTTCTCTGATTCAATCGAAATCTTCATTTGCAACCATTTACGTGTCTAAGGATTTACTGAGAAGTATTCCCAGTGAAACCTGGCAAATTGTTTTCGCAATCTGCTGCTCTAATAACGATTCACTGCAGGCTATGTTACAATGACTTCTTCACTGTGCTTCAAGTGCGCCGAGAAAGTTATTTCCTCGTCCAAAGCCATACAATGATCAATATGCAGCTGCTGGATTCACACCCGGTGATGCAAAATGGAGAACACCATTAATCAGGCGTTTAGGACCTACCATGAGTCGTACCTTCATTTGTGAAGCGTGCATCCCCCGTCTGGAAGCCTTGCAGTCCTCCCACTTGCCAAATAAGAAAGATCTACGTATAAGCGGCTCCATGCTGCTTGATGATTTACAAGGCACAAGTGTTTCGGCTAACAGTAAAACGCCTCCAATCGGTAGCACACCAAAAAAGAGCAAAGCTGTGCCATCCGGACGCCGATCGAAAACTAGAAGGAATAAAATTATTGCACTGCCATGAAACGTGCAAGTGGAATCTGCCTCTTCAGACATTGCGGAACATGTGGTCACGTCTAATGAATTAGACCCTAATGCCAGCGCCATAAATACAGATGCCGATAATGTAATCTGGTCCAATATTTCGACAAATTGTAATGCCGATTACCACAACAGTTTTCTAGAAATGTGGTGAAGGAGAGTAAGATCTCACTTCCGAGCTGTAAAGCTAACAGTTCACCGGACGCACGCAAATGCTGCCTCATTATTGTGAATGCGCCGGAACCAGATGAAGAAACATCTGCTGCCAGAATTAAACAGGATAGCCAGTTTCTTTATTCAGTTATTGGGAAAATGGTTGACCAAGGGGAGGCCGGTATAAAAATGGTATCAGCGTTCCGACTTGGACGCAGAAATCTGGAGTTTCAAAAGCCCACGGTTCTGAAAACAGTACTGGCTTCCGACGATCAGGCCCAAAAGATCCTAAAGCGCGTTCATCGACTGAAGGGTCAACCGTATGAAATATTACGAGATTTGTCGCCTGACGATAGAATCAAGATGAAGACTGCTACGATGGAGCTTGAGAAAAGATTATCGGAGGGTGAGAAAAACCTTCGTATTGCAGATTTTCGCGTAGTAAAGAGGCCATCCAAAGTTCGCTGGAGGCCCATACTGATCGACCATCCAACTGCTCTCTATTAAAGTATTTCGGAGTGCTCTGTTTTAACGCGCGGAGTTTGAGGAATAAATTTGACGAAGTAGGCCATCATGTCTTGGCACTGCAGCCAGATATCGTTGGAATAACGGAAACCTGGCTGACACTCGACATTACTGATGCAGAGCTATTCATTCCGAATTACCGCCTACTCAGAAGTGATCGAATTGAATCTCGACATGGTGGTGGGGTGGCGATATACGTCAAAGAACATTTATCCGTGGAGGTTGTTGATCGTTTTCGAGATGATACTGGATTTGCTGAGAGCATTTGATGTCAGATCAAGTCCAGTAATGGATCAGCAATGATCGGTGTCATCTACGTTTACCTTGCGCTCGTATCATGGCATTATTTGACCAGCTTCGCCGCCATGGGACGAGGAACGATTGTATGATACTCGGGGACCTTAATGCTTCGGATATCAACTGGTTGGACCTCGTTACAAATAGGAATGAGTACCAAGGGGAGTTTCTTAATCTGATTCTGGATTTGAACCTCAAGCAGCACGTTCTCGTTCCTACTCGCTATGGAAATGGCCAGACACCGTCTACTCTTGATCTGGTCTTGTCACCGAGAGAGTCAGATGTGGTTGACTTATCCGTGGAACAGTCCATCGATACGAGCGACTATTGTGCTATTCGGTTCAAATGGACACGGAGTAAACCGACTCAGCCGTCGCGGCTTCCCCGGAGAAACTTCTGGAACATGTACTTGAAATTGTTGGTTGAACAAGCAGCCTCAATTGACTGGACGTTACCCGTTGATTCCACTATTGATGACTGTTGGAAATGGTTTCTGAATAATATCCGTCGCTTAGAAGATGTTGCTCCATTAACCAGAGATCGTCCCGGCTCCCGTGGCCCTCCTTGGTTTGATAGAGAACTTCGTACCTGCCTGCGGCAAAGAAAGCGTCTTTGGATTGAATTCAGAACGAGTCAATCGGACGCTCATTACGAAGAGTAACGGGCTGTACAGAATCTTAGCTCAAAATTGAAGAGGGATAAAACAGTCGATTCGAGCTTTAATTAGCAAATTCTTCAAACTATAATCCTAAACAATTATTTGCGTACATTCGGCGACGGGTCAAATCATCGAACCCCGTACCTTCTCTCAAACATTTGGAACGGGAGGTTATAGAGACTGACACTGGAAAAGCTGAGGTGTTTGCATCGCAATATCAATCAGTTTACGCAATAGAGCCTACGATATCCTGCGAACAAATATCGTCGACGGAGGTAATGGCCAATTATGAGTTTACGGCTGACATGGTGCGAATCCACATGGAAGATCTAAAGGTACGGAATCTCCAGGTCCTGATGGTATTCACCCTGCCATATTAAAACCTTCACGAAGGATCATCAGTTCACCTTTAGCCGCTATATTCCGAATTTCAATCAATTCGGGACGTCTACCAGAGGATTGGAAAATGGGTATAGTAAAGCCGATGTTCAATGGTGGGAGTTTATCAGATCCTGTAAAGTACCGTCCTGTTACACTTTCGTCTGTCGTAGGCGAATTGCTGAAACGAATTGCAGAGGATAAGATAGAACAGTATTTGCGCGAGACCCATCAATGATCGAATACCCAACACGGCTTCACCGAAGGTCGATCATGTATCTCAAATCTACTGACCGCCCGAGAACATTGGTGCAGAAGCCTTGACGCTGGTGTGCCAGTTGATGTATTCTTTATCGACTTTAGTAAAGCATTTGACCGTGTTCCACATCAGAGGCTTCTTTGGAAACTGAGAATGTCTGGTATAGAGGCTACTTTGCTTGCTTGGATTGAGGAATTTCTTATCGGAAGGCGAAGCCTCGTTGAAGTCAATGAGGCCAGATCTGCATCCTTTATCCCCACTTCTGGTGTACCGCAAGGATCCGTTCTGGGGCCAACCTTGTTCAAACTCTGTGTGAGTGACCTTCTCGGTATTCTAAACAGTGGTTGTCTCTTATTTGCAGATGATCTGAAGGTGTGGGCTTCTGTCCCGACTGCCGCTGACGCTCCCCACCCGCAAAATGATATAAATAAACTTCGGAATTGGACTGACGGATGGATGCTCCCGAATAATGGAAAGAAATGTGCTATCATGCACATCGGGAGCAACAACGTGCAAAATGCATATTATTTAGAGGGCAATAGTCTTAGAACAGTTATTGTAGAGCGAGATTTGGTGGTGATAGTAACTGCAGCCATCAAAACTGCGGAGGATACTGCCAGAAATATCGTCTTTGCCAGCCGCATGTGGTGGGCATTGAGACGATCCTTCCTAGAGATAGATCCCAAAGTTTTTCAAGTTTTGTATAGCTCTCACGTCAGACCAATATTAGAATTTGGGCTTCCGGTGAACTATCCGTTAACTGAAGGGGAGAAGGATCGACTGGAGAAAGTCCAAAGGAGGGCTACCAAGTGCGTGAGGGGTATGTTTCATATTCCCTATGACGACAGATTGCGGGAACTCAAACGTTTCCCACCGGAATATCGAAGAATGCGATATGATTTGCTTGTCACGCGGAGAATCCTGCTTGGATTCTTTTCGATATCCACGGACTCCAGAACTTAAGGTCATTCACTGAAGTTTCAGAAGCGCGAACGGAACACCTGAAGCCATCGTTTACTCTGTCGACCAGAGTGGTCAATATTTGGAATGCACTCTCCGCTGATGTAATCGGGGCAGTCACCGAAGAGCAGTTTAAACGCATATAGTTCGCTATACTCCGAATAAGTAGACAAACGTTCCTATCTACCGTACATTTTTTCCAATTCTAAAATGCTACAATGAGACTATGTACAAAATTGTTAACTACTCATCAGTAGTTGAAATTCAAAAAATAGATGACCACAATGTAATTTTTTCACCAGCGAGAAAGTAGAAACAGCATGTCAATCATCAAGGCATGGGCATAACCACACAAGACTTGTACCCTCGTAAGCAATTGTTATGCTGCTGGCTTAGTTTCCGAAGACAATAAGCCCAAACCATCTACAAGCAATTTGCATGTCAATAGCACATGCGCTATGGGTCGTAGCTGCTTAATATTCCACAACGGAAGTCATTGCTCTATGGAAACCTCTTCAAATTTGCATGCACGAGCCGTCTATATCGTCAAATGTTGCCAAAGTAATTTAAGTTGCATGAGCAAAGCATAGGAGGCACCTTTGTCACGTTCAGCCATTCGCACCGGCGCATGCAGGTGTCAGGTTGTCCTGGCCTGCGCCGCGCAACCATTATCCAGTTGGACTTGGACCAACACGTATTTACGTGTTTGTGATGATCATGGGTCTCAAAGGATGCATCACGCATGTAGGTGTATGCTCCTTAGTCCATTATCGCCGGATGCTAACATGCATGTGCAAGTGCTCCGTGGCTGTATACAATGAATACATCACGCATAGCGTATGTATCATGGCCTGCGATATTTATTTATTTTAATTTTATAGGATAAGAAGCTTTTGACGACTAATGGCTGGAACAATCTTTGACAACTTGTTATGAAAGCATGATATGTAACTATCGACAAGGGCCAGCCATAATGCATTTCTCATATGCAACTTTCAAAAATGCACAATGTATGAATAGTGCACATGTCCACAATACGTCATGGCAACATTTTCTATTAACCCGAAGTATCTATAACCATAATCCAATTTGTCTCCGAGGTACATGGTGTGTTATGCGCCATCACCAATGATCAACATCCTGATTACTTTCTACTCGTCTACTACCCCCTCTAGAAGACAGAGGGATCGAACGTCCCTCCTCAAAGACCCTTCAGCAGTTTTAATTGTCACCTGTCTCACCAGACCGTCGGACCCTGGAAGGGTATCGATTACCAAGCCCATAGGTCATTTACCTCTGGGACAATTTACCTTAGTTAGAAGCACTAAATCTCCTACACTGAGGTTTCGCTTTGGCTTCAGCCACTTACGGGTTATTTCTAGGGTTGGTAGATACTCGCTCTTCCAACGTTTCCAGAAGTTATCTGCTAACTGTCGCGCTTGACGCCATCTTTTGGTCATTTTTCCTCTTAAAGGAATATTATAATCAATTAGACCAGCGTTAGGTCTTAAAAGCAACAGATCATTTGGAGAAAGAGCTGACGGTCGCTCTGGGTCATCATAAACCGGAACAATCGGTCGGTCATTCACTATTCTTTCCGATTCTGCTAGTGCTGTCAAAATAACTTCGTCCGGAACGACTTGTTCTTTCACTAGATGGCTCAATATCTTACAAATTGTTCTGATTATCTTCTCCCAAACTCCACCACGATGGCTGGCTGAACGGAGGATTAAAGTGCCGTTCTATACCACTTTTAGATGTCGCGTCGGCGATACTGTTTTGATTCAAAGAACGACAGATATTTTTTAATTCAGTTTCAGCTCCAACAAAATTAGAGCCATTGTCACTATAAAGAGCGCTTGGGGTTCCTCTTCTACATACGAATCTGTTCAAAGCCATTAGAAATGAGTCCGTTGAAAGGTCATGAACTAATTCAATATGCACTGCCCGCATTCGCATGCACGTAAATAGACACCCATAGCGCTTAGCTACGCTTCTCCCTTGCTTAACACAAAAAGGGCCGAAATAATCAACTCCGGTGTGTTCAAAGGCGTGTAACCCCGTGTCGGTTCTAAATGTCGGGAGTGGCGCCATGGCCTGATGGCAGGGCGCCGCATGTAGGCGTTTGCACTCCATACACGAGCGTAAAACTCGTTTAATTACCGCCATTCCCTTATGATCCAGTACCTCCGGCGAATAATAGACAGAACATGTGAAGCTCCCGAGTGGCCACACATCAAGTGATAATGCTGTATTATTAAGTCGGTGACTGGGTCATTATTAGGCAAGATAGGGATACTTTTATCCATTTTATTGTATACTCTACCCCTTAGACAGACGATTCCGTCTACAATGACAGGCTTGAGAGCAAGCAAATGCTTTGGGGGTCTGTTGCGTTCAGCTATTTCTGGGAAGTGTTTAATGTTCACCATACGAAGGATGTCTATCCTAGCACAGTTCAGCTCCTTAGCCTTGATACTACCGACATCCAGTAGTAGGTCTGTTCTGCAGCGCATCTTGATAAGCATATATATTTTAAACCTGCTGAGCCAAGAAATCTTTCTCAATAAAATTATCCACTCTCGGCTGTGTGTTACCAAATATTGAAACCAATGTAAACTTGACAAACTACTGCTCATAGCACAAACTTTCTTAAATTCCATCAAGTTATTATCAATTACAGAGTATGGCTCGTTAGGCCAAGATACTTTATCTGTTAACAGAAACCGGGGTCCATCCAACCAAAACTTGAGTTTTTCAACCGGTTTAGACTCGATTCCCCTGGACGCAACATCCGCAGGATTGAGATTTGATGGAACGTGGCGCCACTGTGACGGATCGGATAGTTCACGTATGCGTCTGATGCGATTGGCTACAAAGGTTGCATACCGCGACGAGGTGTTTGATAGGTATCGCAAAACAATGGCCGAATCGGTCCACAGAGTCACGTGACTCAATGACAAGTCTAATTCATAAACAAGTTGAGATGATAGTTTGCTAGCTACAAGTGCTGCTGTTAACTCCAGACGGGGTATAGTTATAAACTTAATGGGGGTCACGCGTGATTTACCGCAGAGAAAGCGACATTGACGTGAGCCATCTGTCTGTTCAACGCACAGATACGCGACCACACCATAACTGGATTCTGATGCGTCGGAAAACAGGTGTAACTCAAATCGCGTGTAATTGCAGATATTAGGTATGAGGCAACGTGGCACTTCTAGATTTGCAATTATGGTAAGCAGGGCTAACCACTTGTTATAATTAGTCAACATAATTCCATCCAAGTTTGTATCCCAGCCTACCTTGTTTCGGCACGCCTCCTGTAGAACTAATTTTCCCAAAAGCAATACAGGAGCCACAAAACCCAAGGGGTCAAAAATTGATGCTATGTATGCAAGAAGTGATCTTCTGGTAGGATGACTAACAGGTTCTCGCATGTCAAACACGAAAACATCCCTGTTCAAATTCCACTTAACACCCAAAGTTTGCTCAACGGATTCTCCAAAGAGAAAATTATTCATCGACGTGGACGTTGACTCTGGACTTACATCACACAACACTTCCTTTCTGTTGCATGACCACTTCGCTAGCTGGAAACCACCCTTTGCAAGAAGTTCAGGCGATGGATTTGCTTGCTCGACTGAATTCGTAGAACCGAGAAAGTCATCTACATAGAATTGTTTCAATAACTTCTTTTCTATTCCATGATCGAACCCATCGATATGTTCATCGAAAATCCTGCTAAGTGCGTAGTTGGCGCAGAATGGCGAGGATTTTGCTCCAAACGGATGCACGTTCCATTCATAGACCTCAGGATTCTCATCAGGCTTATCGTCTTTCCACCAAGGGGTGCTGAAAGCCCATTTATCCCTTTCGGGCATGCGAACTTGCAGAAACATATCTCTAATATCAGCACACAGAGCTACTTGGTATCGTCGGAACCTGTGAAGGACACCCGTGAGACTGTTCACAATATCCGGCCCTTGAAGCAGCATATCGTTCAAGGAAATTCCTTTAAATTTAGCTGCGCAGTCGAAAACGATTCGCAGCTTTTCCAGCTTTTTGGGATTGAAAACTGGATGATGCGGTAAAAACCACCGTTTGATACTGGAATCGCCACAACGTAAATGACCCTTTTCGAAATGAGTCTCCATTGTGGCGATATAACGATCTCGAAGGGATTGATCCTTCATTAGCTTACGGCCTAAGCTGCTTAGCCTCATTCGCGCCAAATGATAATTGTCTAGCAAATCAAGTAACGTACATCTCCACGGCACCCCTATTTTGTAGTGACCATCGACCAGGCAAAGTGATGACTCCACTTCGTGTTGTGCTCTGACATCGTCAAGAGAGGGATGTGGTGCCTCAGAGTCTCCAGGATCTGAAAATTCTGAGTCATACAAATGTGTCAGCAATGTCTCGATGCTCGGATGTTCCTGTAGGATCGCGTTGACGCGACAAGGTGACATGTCATGTTGACCCGTTTGCCCTCTCAAAACCCAAACCAATGGCGTCTTGATTGCAAACGGTTCTCGTTCTTTTCCAAGTCTATGTTCCGAACCGCAATGCACATCCGGAACATCACAACCTATGAGAATGCCCACGCGACTCGACCTGAGGGATTCCAGTGAAACTCCTTCAAGATGAGGCCATCGATTGATATCGATCTTGGGAATATCAACACGACTGACAGACAGTCTGTTCACAACAATTGAGTGTTCGATCACATAATTGAAATTATTGTCTAGTGAGGATAGCTTTACATTGGTTTGCCCACAAGTTATTGTCTTAGAGCCATGTAAACTGGAGATGCTCAGCTTAATTTCCCTCGATTCAAGTCCTAATGGCTCCAACAAATCCCTGTCAAGTAAGGTGCAGTCCGATCCGTTGTCAAGAAAGGCGTAAGTAGACACCGGACCGCGTGGACTTACCAGCCTAACTGGGACGAAATCAAGATATACGCAATTAGAAGCTAAGCTATAGGAGTTACACACCTGAGCTATTTCTTCTGTCGCCTTTTCAACATTGTTAGTCGACGTATGAAGGAGATAGTGATGGGTTTTACTACAACCATCTAAGCGACAAAGTTGTTGCGATTTGCAGTCTGCAATTCTATGGTTACCTTTAAGGCACCGGAAGCACAGTCCATTTCGCTTAAGTGTTTCCCACCTTTTTTGGACGTTATAACTCCGGAAAATTGAACATTTCTCCAGAGGGTGGGTTGACTGGCAAAGCATACAGATTTTCGTTGGTGGAGAATGCTGAACAGCAGCAATTCTACGACCAGAACTGAGGGGAGGCGAAGACTTTGTGTTTTCAAATGCCAAGGCACCGTACTCTGTACTAGCTATTGCTACTCTTCTTTCTATCAGAGCCATTAAAACTCCAAATGACGGCTCTTTGTTCAGCGCCATTAAAGACTCTGCCACTTCAGCCCACTTTATCTGTAGTGGCTTGGGTAATCGCTGAACAATTTTCAGCATATAAGTTGTACAGTTTAAATCTGCGGCACGATTTAGTTGTGAAAGACTAATGTTGCAACTACGCATCTGCTGCAACGAGGATTGTAGCGTAGCTTGATCAGCAGACCGAATAACCGGTCCTGAATATAAATCCTTTGTGACGCAGTCGACGATTTGATGTGGATTTCCATATTGTGCACGGAGTATTTTTTAAAGCACTAGAAAAACAACTCTCACGAGGAAGCAAAACGCAATGACGGATAGACTCCTTGGGTGTCCCTTTCAATAATAGATAAGGTAGCACAGTTTTTGATAAGGATCCGTAACTTGGGATTCTATGTGGCTGGCGAACGACCTCATGAATGTGACAAAGTCAGCCGGTGAACTATCAAATGGCTCGATTTCTATTTTGGGCGAAATGAGTCTCACGGCCAGACTTCTGAAGAGAGATTCAATTGATGGCTGTGGTGGTGGGCTTCCATCGTCGGCACGTTTCACAGAATAAACATCTTGATCAATATACTGATCATGATCACGGTTGCCCTTTGATCTTTTCAAAGCTAAGCGTCGCCTTTTAAGCTCCAACTCCTCCTCTGCTAAACGCAATTATTTTTCCTCCCATAAGTCATCATGTTCCTTCGGAGCATCCTCTCTAATGCTATGGGCCTGCCTGGAACCCTGAGACGACAAACGTGAGGAATGAATAGTGGAACAACCAAAAGAGGTAATAGAACCAAAATTGATATAATGAGTGTCTGACTGACTCACATGGGTAGGGGATGCAGGAGGGATAACAAGGGTCGAAGAACAAGATTGCTCCATGTTGGATGCGATTGGACCATCGATTTTCTCGTCTGACTTCTTTGACATGCTTCTTGTTGTTGCCATATTCCTTATCTTCCAATGAATTCCCGAAATTGTTGAGTACGGTTGAGTACATTAGAGTAATTTTAGGGACGATATCCAAATGGCTCTATTGCGTAAACTGATTGGTATTGCGATGCAAACACCTCAGCTTTTCCAGTGTCAGTCTCTATAACCTCCCGTTCCAAATGTTTGAGAGAAGGTACGGGGTTCGATGATTTGACCCGTCACCGAATGTACGCAAATAATTGTTTAGGATTATAGTTTGAAGAATTTGCTAATTAAAGCTCGAATCGACTTCTTTTATCCTTCTCTAATTTTGAGCCAAAATTCCGTACAGCCCGATACTCTTCGTAATGGGCGTTCGACCGGCTCGTTCTAAATTTAATCCAAAGACGCTTTCTTTGCCGCAGGCAGGTACGAAGTTCTCTATCAAACCAAGGAGGTCCACGGGAGACGAGACGATCTCTGGTTAATGAAGCAACATCATGTAAGCGACGAATATTATTCATAAACCATTTTCAACAGTCATCAATAGTGGAATCAACGTGTAACGTTCAAAGGTTGTCATAGCCGCGGGTGGCAGTGAGGATGAGCTCCCACTGTCTATGAAATGCTCCCATATGGCGTGCGTCTCAAATAGCCTGTGACAACCATGTACAGCTTCTGGCCTGCACGAGTGGCTCTCTGAGCCCGGCGGAACTGCTTCTACTAACAGGAAAAGGGGCGAGGGCGAGTGACCTTTGTCTGAAAACCAGTTTGCTTCGGGCTGATGGATCTCGTTAGCCTGGGAGGGCATTTCATCTAGGGGAAGGAAAACCCTGATTTTAAACCTCCGATGCCTTGCAAGATACCCAATCGCGGGAAAGGCTTCGGGAGAAAACCCTGAGGAAAAATCTGGAGCAGAGTCTCGTAGACGGCTAGTTGATGCACACCACCTCTTTCTGTCAACTACCTGCCGCTTTTCAGGTCGCACCTGGTTGTGCAAAGGCTAGAGAATTTGACTCGAACAAACGCAGAGTGGTGCTTGACACGCTGCTTTGTACCCAAATTCACAAGACACTTCATGAATCACGAACTATTACAACTTATCGTAAATGCTACGGCGTTCCGGTACGTGACGCGCCTCATGCACTCGTGGTGCGGAGACTTGCAATGCCAGCGGTACAGATCACGTCCTGCTACGCGCGAGAATCAAAATTCACCTCAGCTCTCGTCCGAGTCGTCGCCCAACCAAACGAATTAATACAGCGGCATTGGACGAGAGTGAAAAGTGTCACGCTCTATCCAATTATCTCGCCTCCGAGCTAACTAACTTTGAGGTTTCGGACGAATCCAATGCTTCAGTCGACTCTCAATGGAATCATCTGAAATCAGCGCTACATCGAGCCTCAATAGCGGAGCTCGGGATGACTTCCTGGAAACGGAAATACTGGCTATCCGAGGAAACCCTGAACTTATCTGACGAAGCTCGCGAAGCGCGATTGTCGGGATCGACAGCGCACCGCAGCCTCAAACGGCAAGCCACGCGTTCTGCCAGGCACGATCGCAACACGTATTGGGAATGTTTAGCTGAAGAAATGGTGAATGCTCCGAGTAGCGGCCAATTTGGCTCACTCTTCCGCATGATCCGTATTTCTTCGGGCCGATGAAATTCTACCTATTTGAGCGGCTCACCGCTTTGCAAACCGGACAAGAAAGTGGAACGCTGGGCTGAGCATTTCAGCATGTTTCTAAATCGACCGGCTCCACTGACATCACTACCAACGGCTGTAGCGAGCGAGACATATAATGTTTCCTGCGATCACTCAACGCGCGACGAAATAATCCGAGCCATCGGCCGACTAAGGAATAACAAGTCCCTCGGAGAAGACGGCGTCCCCCCTGAGGTGTACAAGGCCTGCTCTTCCGTTTTAATTGAACCACTGCATGATTTGTATCGTAAGATATGGGAACTAGAAGAGCTTCAACGCGACTGGGGCACTTCACTCTTGATCCCCATCTTGAAGAAAGGTAATGCATCATTGTGCGACAACTACCGTGCATCATTCTTATCGACATCTCCGCGAAGGTTTTTGCAGTGATTCTCTTATGCCGCTTTACGGAAGAGAGGGATACACGTACACGAGTCAACCAAGGTGGTTTTCGTCGAGGTCGGGGCTGCGTCGAACAGCTGTTCACGTTGCGTCGGATTTTGGAACATCGTTACCTCTATCAGCAGGCAACAACCGCTTGTTTCATCGACTTCGAAGTTGCCTTCGACTCTGTCGACCGAGATTCGCTGTGGAGTGTGATGCTGGCGGATTGTATGCCGGAGAAACTTGTGCGCATGATGCTAGCGTACTATTAATTTACGCAGAGCCGCGTACGCGCATGTGGAATGGTGTCCTCGACGTTCCCCATTAGGACTGGTGTCCGGCAAGGGTGCCCTTTGTCCCCTGTGCTATTCAACTCGGCGATCGATTGGACAATGAAGCGGACGCTTTTAGATTAGGCCGGTGTGATAATGAGTCCCAGCGTTTCGATTGCCGATTTGGAGTATGCCGACGACATCGTAATCTTGGGGGATGATCCTTAAACGATTCAGACGACCCTGGAACGTCTCAGCACATTTTAGTCTATGGTGGGGCTACGAATCAACATGCGCAAATCTAAGTATTTAACCACCGCCGCTGGACCTCATCTGCCCCTGAAGATTGGTGGCGAGAACTTTGAGATGGTGAACACTTTTCGTTACCTTGGTTCGTGCGTGCTACCGTCAGGCCAAGCGAGGGATGAGATACCAACCCGTGTACAAGCTGCGCGCACGGCGTTTCCGCGACTACGTTGGGTTTTATTTAGCCGTAGAGAAATCAGCAGACGTACAAAGCTGCGCGTCTATAGAGCGGCGATTCGCCCAGTTCTCACTTATGGATGCGAGGCGTGGCCTGTGCGGTGGAGGATATGCGGAAACTAGAGGTTTTCAACCACTGGTGTCTCCGACGCATCCTCAATGTTCGATGGGATGAGCGGGTAACTAATGACGAGGTTCGCCACCGTTGTTTTGATATCAATCGCCTGAGTTCGATATTGCGGCAACACTGACTGAGATGGTTTGGCCACATCCTAAGGCGCTCGGACGCTGAACAAATATGACAATATCGCCGACACCCTGCACAGAATGGCGTTGTCGTAGCGGAGGACAAATGAAGACTTGACTCGCCACCGTGAGATCGGACGTGGAGCTGCTTGGTCTACGATCGGTTTACGGATGGAGCACGTGGGACCAGACCTGGCTTACAATCTGCGCGGATCTTGCTTCTAACCGCCGAGCGTGGGCGGCTGCAATCTGTGACGTCAATGAAGCCGACTCATCCTCCAGGAGGAGATAGTCGCACTGAAGTAAACTAAGTAAGTAACGTCCAGTCAATAGAGGCTGCTTGTTCAACCAACAATTTCAAGTCCATGTTCCAGAAGTTTCTCTGTGGAAGCCGCGACGGCTAGGCCGGTTTACCCTGAGTCCATTTGAACCGAATAGCACAATGGTCGCTTGTATCGATGGACTGTTCGACGGATAAGTCGACCACATCTGACTTTCTTCGACCCGGTAGGGTTGATTGCGGACGTCGCCAAAGGCAGAACTCTTCACGTTCGAGAGTTCTTCGAAGCATGGTGTTCGACACCAGAATTAAACATTGAGTACATTCAATTGGATGGGGTCTACGGATCAATGAGAACACGCTAACAACGAGGACATGCAAGGATTCTAGCTAGTCACAGTAGATGAGGTCGCAACCCAGCAGACTAATTTGAATGATGCCAATCGCCCAGTTGCTTCAAAGGGAGTTTTGCTGATGATGTCATCTAGTTTGATGATGAAACGTCTGCAACCAACCATACCAGCTCGGATAACAAATATGACCGATAATGAAAATAATTGCATCAATTAATTGATCATCACATCGAAGAA
This sequence comes from Atriophallophorus winterbourni, assembly GCA_013407085.1. Classification (NCBI taxonomy): domain Eukaryota; kingdom Metazoa; phylum Platyhelminthes; class Trematoda; order Plagiorchiida; family Microphallidae; genus Atriophallophorus; species Atriophallophorus winterbourni. The sequence goes on along the minus strand of JACCGJ010009308.1, from coordinate 32,417 downwards.
CAGGTCTAGAACGAGGCTAGTTGCCAAACATTAATCAGGAAAAGCAGATGACCGAACGCGTACAAATTGGGCGAAACGCAGATTGTTTTGGCAGTTTCATAGCATGTGGATTTTGTGCTGTTTCTAATTTTTGATCGAATATATTAGGATGATACAGGATAAAAATTGCCATAATAAAATACACTGGCGCAACTGACTTCGGTTTGCAGTTATATGGCGCTAGGTTTTCAACCAACTATAAGCTGATTATTTGGACCGCACCCAAACAAAGGAATACGTCCCACCGAACCCAGCGCTACGGTGAGTTTCTTTAAACCAGGGCACTGTCATGAATTCGCCACCGTCTACAAGGCTCTTCGAAAAAATCGCAAATGGCATTATAAAACGTGTCCCGACTAATTATCAATCGTTAAACTAATGCTCAGAATGGTTAAATTCGTAATGTACACAATTTCTAATTTTGATTACACCGGAGCTAAGTTCGGATGTGAAAGTGTGCAGTATTTTGATCGGTACCGGACAACCGCCCATATGCAAAATCTTTGAGTTCCGAGAGTTCAGTTGGCAAGGTCGTGAAACTGGGAAACAACTGAAAGTGTGATTCCTAGGTTTTTCAACACTCCTATCTATTATGAATGCTCGAATATTATTTTTATCAGGATAAATCGCTGAGTTGTGATTCATTTAACGAAAGTCTCGCTTCGACTTTGATCATCCCATCTACGCTGCAGACTTTCACTCACAGGGTTTCACAATTATTAATTGTGTGCTGTCAGACGGGCGCAGGAATTGATAATGCCTCGGGTTCTTTTCCCGAGTGTGGTAAGGGAGATAAGTGTAGTACCAGCGAAGAAAACTGGTTATCAATTCGTGAACCTATTCGCGTACTCCTATGGTCACGAGCTACAATTCTGGAAACTAATACAATCACAGGCCTTCCTAAACTCTAAGTAAGGTAAGGTAAGAAAGCACAAGCCTGATCCGGGCTAAGTGCCGCACAGTCAGAGGCTGCACGTTGGCTAAGATACTGCCAGGTTGCCCAGGCCTAGACAGATATGAGTGTTACGTTTTTGATATGGAGCTAATATTGCACTTGGATATGCTTCCCACGATATTGCTCAACCGACTATTCAGAGAGAAGACGAAGGCTTCAGAGAAATTCGTATGGCAACTCACTCCCAATAATGGTTACTCAATGGTTACAAACAATTTATTGATAGACCAACTAGAAACGGCAACATTCTTGACTTAGTCTTTACTCTAAATATTGATCCAAACAACTTACTAATATTGCCTTCCCCCTTTAATGGAGACCATAAAATATTATCCTTCCATCCATCATGCACTTGCAAAGCTACCAATGAGGTCAAGACTCTTCACCGTTTCATCGATTGGAACTCACTTTCAACACTTACAAGGATTGAAGATTGTCTCAATTCTTTTTTTCACATGATTTTCCAACTATATCCTCGACATTCCATTCGAAAATTATAAGTTTAATCGATAAAGCTAGCAGTTCTAGAAAACGCATAAAACAAACTAGGCTCGAGAAAATGGAAAATAAAATAAAAGACTGGTCTACAGTTGCAATTAACAATAACGACATCTTTGCCCGTTTACGTTCTTAAGAACTATTGAGTGACCACAAACTCATTCTAGACCACACATTGATTGCATCAGAAAATAGAGCATTGAACAGTTGTGATGAACTAAAATCACTTAGCAGGTTATTTAAATCACGGTCCGTAAATTCAACCAGCAAAGTAGATTTTATTATTCAGGATCAAACTTATAATTCGACAGGAATAAGAATTACAGACCTTATTACAATCTCCGAAGAATTTCTTAAATATTTTAATACTACTCAAAATACTTCCATCTATAAGGATATGACTAGAACATTTCGGTCACCTAGTGTATTAAACACTATATGCATAAATCTGCATGACATTGATGAAGTCTGCATGCAAACTACGTTCAGTCTCAAGCCAGACATAACAGGCATTCCACCCGCAATTTGCAGAATGGGTGGTGACGATTTCAAACTTCTTCTACTGAACTTATTTAACACTTCAATCGGATCTGGAATCTTCCCTTTAGAATGGAAACACTCTGTCGTTACACCCAGACATAAATCTGGCTCGAAGCACACGGTATCAAATTATCGCCCAATTAACCACACAGCAATACTATCTAGATTACTTGAAAAAATAATAAAAAAAGCTATCTTAAATCACTTATCTCCAAGTTTCTTCTCTAAAGCTCAACATGGCTTCCTAAATAAAAGATCATGCATTACATGTCAGCTTGAATACCTTGACTATATTACTACATCGATAGAGGAAGGTTCGGCAGTTGTAGTTGTCTTCCTAGACATAACTAAAGCATTTGATACTGTTCCTCATGAGATATTATTATCGAAACTTGAATCATATGGCATCGGTGGTAATCTTCTTTCCTGGTTAACTTCTTTTCTTACTGATCGCACTTACTCTGTCGAAGTTAATGGCCGTAGATCACGCAGCCTACCTATTCCCAGTGGGTGATTCAAGGTAGCGTATTAGGCCCCTTGCTATTTCTTATATATATAAATGACATACATAACGTCATTTCGCATAGCAAACTGTTCTTATTCGCTGATGACATGAAAGTTGTCATCACTTTCCCAGCTAATCAAGCACAAACATATATAGCTCGACTGAACAATGATTTAGCTGCACTTGCAGATTGGGCAAAAAATAATGGTCTAACGTTCTCAACAGCAAAATCTAATTTTATGCCTATAAGATGCACGATACAAAATAACTCAATTCTTCTAAACAATAATGCAACTCAAATGATTGACAGCACGCGTGATTTAGGATTTCGATATTCTTCATCACTCACTTTCAACGAACAGGTACGCCACCTTATTACTAAAGCCAGACAAAGTATGAATACTATACACAGATCTATAATTCAGCCTCATTGTAAACTAGAAATGTATAAATTATTCACTATTCCTATCTTTGACTATTGTAACATAATATATACAAATATAAATAAAACAGATAGCATAGTTTTAGAAAAGATACAACGTACTTTCTCAAAATCAATAATGGGCTATACCACTAAACAATCCTATAGAGAAAGATGTATACAACTGAAGCTCGATCCTCTATGGTTTCGCAGACTTAAACATAACCTCATCATATTCTTTGAAATACTGTCAACGAATTATATGGAAATACGTTCGAATATTCATATACAGCATGATTCTAAATATAGCTTGAGAAACAATGAAAAAACTATTAAGTTACCAAGGTTTCGTACTAAAGTAAGGAACAGTTTCTTCTTGACTAAATATGCTAAACTGTGGAATTTTCTTCCAAAATATATAAGACTAAGTTCCTCTTTAAATGAATTCAAATCACATCTAGCTTCATTTCTTACGTTTGATGAAATTCGCAATCTTCTTAATTCAAATGTTCTACCTGATGATTTATATAATAATGGCATTCCTGGTTATTGATATTAAATAAACGTTGCTTCAAGATTCAAGATTCAAGATTCAAGAATTTATGGTCACAAAAAGCACATAGCTTCACAATTACCATATCATAGTAAATATACATTCAGGAAATAGGTATAAAATAAACATGTAATGTCAAGTATACTCAAGTTGTATATATATATAGCACATTTTAACCGCGTCAAGCACTCGATGAACCAATAATAATAATATATATTTTCGGATATCCAAGGCATGCAATACATGATCAGTTTATCAAAATTTGAACAGAAAATAAAAAGAGTACAGTGCAGTTGACCGAAGTGTGCGGGATTTTCAAACATTTTTTCTGTTCAATAAGGGAAATGAATATACAGTAGGTAAGAAAAAGTTTTCAATGTCTAATAGAAATGAAATTTTCATTTATATTATGTCAAGATTTATGAATGACAAGGATGCAAGAAAAAAATGGAGAACAGAAATGGAGGGAAATTATGGAAAAGTGGTGCAAATTGTAATGAAGTTGTCATAAAAATTTGATAAATAAATTATATATGCATAAATTCATAATTTCACGGAAAGTTTGGTTAAGAAGAATAAAAAGGGAACATAAATCCATCGGAATAAGAAAATCTAAGAAATTGTGGGGGATGAGGGAGGGTGTGGCTAATAGGAGGGAGTAGGCAGTGGGGTGCTGTGCTCCAATACTCTTGAAGAATTGTCGACGAATCGAACCAAAATTTGTTCACCAGCCGGATTTTCGTTATCTGCAGAAGAATGAATCGCATACGGAACAAATCTCGGGCGGATAGATTTCGAGCTATTACAGTGATGGATCGTTATTCGAAGATACTGGAATATAATGAAAGATTTTTTCTTCACCAGCACGGTGAGAGGTCGTCAACGTGAAATAGTACATCATTTAGGAAATAAGAATGTACATTAAAAAAACAAAATGTTTTTTAGTTTTTTTACTTTTTTTCATTTTTTGGTAGATTTTTAATATTTTGCGCGTTTAGATACAAAAATGAGACATTTCTAGGCCTCGTGAGAAATGAAAGACCGTTTTATACATAATGGTGCATAGGAAGTGTTATCGAAAGCAATGTTGAGATTAATTAGTGTGAAAGCATTTCTAGGGTCCGCTAACCTGACACTTGAATGGCCAGTTATCCAGAGAATACTATCTGAACTCATGATATACTAATATATGCAGATATATAAGCACATAACGGTTAAGGATATTGTCATATGGTAAAAATGATTATAAAACGCACGGTTACGATGAAGATGTGTAGCACCATATCTGGGATCCGGTAATCTGAACTTTGAATGGCCAGTTATCCAGAGAATACCATAAGACATCATGATATACTAATATGTGGAGAAATATGTGGAATTAGAAACATTGGAACACATAAGAGTATAGAATATCTAGAAAAGAGTTTATCTTAAGGATTTGAGATAGCGAGTGAACGGTAAGAGTTTTTACAAGCGTTTTAAATTTTCCTGTAGATGTGCACATACGGAAATGAAGAGGAAGTGAATTCCAAAGTTGTGCATATGTAATTAAGAAGAAGTTACGTTTTATTTTAGTGTGAGACATAGGGATATTCAACAGCCTTATTTGATTGCGCAGATCATATCGAATATAATCGTGAAAGTGCATGCCAGACTGAAGCTTAATTGGTTGCTGAGTAATGATTCGAAAGAAAAGAAGCAGATTCAGGCGAATTCTGCGTAGCCATAGTGGTTTGACATTCAGCAAATTACATCGATCAGGATAAGGCAAATGGTTAGAATAGCCCAAAGTTATTTTGCTGAAAGTACGTTAAAGTTTTTCTAAGAGAAAACAATCGCGCCTAGCCATGTGAGAATAAATGATATTACAATAATCGAGAATTCGTAGGACCTTCATTTTATACAATGCTATTTTACTCTCGCGTAGGCGAAATTTATGGTTAATGAAGCCAATCTTTTGTCTTGCTCTCGCGATTAGGTGTCTAGCTTGTTCATTAGAATTGAGAGAAGAGGAGTATCTAAATCCAAGGTCCTTAATTTCTGCAGAAGGTGTGATGTGTAAGCCATTTATTGTGAGTGTGTTAGAAGGGATTGAACAACGTAATCCCATATAGAAGCAGAAAATTCTGATCCCCATTGTGAGCCCCAGCTAGATAGAGAGGCAAGATCATGGTTAAGGGATATTACAGCCTGTGACACTCCACCAGGAGGAGATGTTATGACGACTTTTAAGTCATCTGCGAAGATAGATAGCTTAGAGTGATCTACAACATTTTGTAGATCATTAACATAGATAAGAAATAGAAGTGGACCTAGAACACTGTCTTGAATTACGCCGTTCGGAATCGGCTGATCAGTTGAGGTAACACCATTACCGTGAACCGAAAAGGTGCGGTCAGATAGAAAAGAACGAAACCAGCTCAATGAGCCCCATGAATACCTAAACATGATTACTTCAAAAGGAGTAGCGTATGAGGAAAATGAAGGGCGAAATGCGATAAACAAATGCGAAAAATACTATTGAATGAAAATGGTTTTTTGCGCTAAATAATTCAAATCTCTGTCAACATAGTGTCATAATCGAGTCGTAATATCTTTGAAGATATTGATTTTTTAGGGAAAATAAACGCCTTTTTCCATTACCTCCCTTTATTAAGTGACTCAATACCGACAGAGCTTGGGGTTCACTTGAAGTGATACGACCTTCTTCCGTCTTTGTTGAGGTTCTAGTGCACGATCGGGATCGACATCGTGAGGTGGTATTTCAACAGGAGAAGGTGAGGGCTAGAAGGTGTCAAATAGAAGATCCAAAGGAAGATTCACTGGTTCTGCAGGTTCTAACTCCGACTGTCCTTCTCTTGGTCGCAATTGATTGAGATGGCGTATCCAAATGTCGTTTCCAACTTGGATGGTGAACATGACGCTACCTGTTCAGCAATAGAGGAAAATATTCGTTTCCGTTTAAGGAAAGAAACAACCGATGGGCGCGAGAATTCTTTGAAGCGTGGCACTCAAAAACAAATTCAATTAACCAGCATCTCTAACTGGCTGCAACATATGGATCAACGAGAAACCTCTCACGGAGATGGCATAACATGAACTCGACCGTAAACAGAGAGGCGAACGGTATAATAACCAACGAACCCCAACTACAAAACGCGTCGAAAGACGTTTTGCTGATGATGTCATCTAGCCTGATGACGAAACGTCCAAAAACAACAACGCAAGCTCGGCGAACACAAGGTAAACGCCATGACGCTACCTCCCGACATACAACCTTGCCCTCGATCTGTAGTGGATAAGTGCAAAAACATAACTGAAAAATGTTACAGTGAGAATGGACAAGGGAACGAACTCACAGTAAGTGAAAATTCAATGTCCGATGCAAATATGCTCACCCAAAATATATTCCAGCTCCAAACTCCGGTGCGTCGCGTTGATCGGCAATTATAATTGTCAAAGCTGAAAGATACGGCGACACGTCAATTTTGCCGTTAATCGTCGTGATTCACAAACACGCAGCAATACAGCACCAGCCAACCGAGCAGAAGTCGAACGCGCGCGAGGAAGTACATTGTTAATTAATCAGTATTTACAGAATGCGATACAAAGGATGAGTAACAACAACTCATTTATCGAAACGGAATATCAATAGTCAATGAGTGAATAGGACAGGAAAAAATCGATAGATCGATATGGCAATATCGATTATCGTACCAGAACGATAATTTCTAACTTGATGGGTGAAAATAGTACAATGATAATTATGTACAAATCGCTGATTGAAGCAAGCATCGATGGAAATGGAAATACAATTGGAAGGAAAGTAAAATTACAAGTTGCTACGGAACTACCCCCTAGAGCGTGCGTAAACGGATGATCGCTCGATACACCGTCTGTGGTATGTATTCTACCATTCTTGCGAAGAACCTCACTCTACGGTCAGCACTTGTTTGAGGAGATGAGGGAGTAGACAGGATGGGTGAAAGTCGATTGAATGTAACGTCGCTAGTCTTCATAGGTTGTGTAGGTGGGGTCGGAGGAGTAGCTTCTTGTGATGGTTTTTCCTCGATCTATGCAGGTTTTGGATTCGTTGTGGATGAATGAAGGGCGGTCAGCAACGCATGTGAAAACGGCCTTGATAGACTGAAAGTGTTGCTTTAGTCTCGAGCAGTAAGATGCTGGTTCAGATTCGCCGGGAGTGCGTGTTTCAAGAACCCTTCTGCCAAACAGTCTGAATGTGATGCCAATTCCGCATTCTTCTGCTTTCAGCTTTTTAAGCGGTAGCCCGCGAGCTTTAGCAATAACTGGAGGTCATTTAGTAAAGATGTGATGATGAACGTCGTGGGTAGGTCGCTCCGTGTATGATGCTAGGCGTGTTAAGTGCGGAAATTCGCGCAAGGTATCGCTGAAAGTGGCATCATTCGGGACGACAATATTTAGACCAGGTGAGGTGATGAAACATAGTTCACCGGACACGTTCAGTGACGTGGTATTGTCGTGTAGCCGTCGGTGTTAAAGATCGACTACGAGACCGTATTTCGTCAGAAAATCGATACCGATGATAGGCTTTTGAACATCAGCTATCAAGAAGACGAAATGGGAAGCACGTCTTAGTCCGAAATCTAGTTGCAAAACCTTTTCACCGTAAGTCAAGGTTTTTGAATCGTCAGCCGCCTGCAATGTGATTCTTGATTGACGGAGGTCGCGTTTAAAACAACTGCGGGGTATAGTGCTAACTTTGGCGTCTCAATACAATTCAATTCATTACATTTGGAATCGCGAACAACAATTCTTCATAGCAAATTCAATTTTGGAACCTCTCGACATAAATGCAAATGCCCGGGAAATTGAAAGACTACTTTAAAAGATTCGAAATTTGGTGTATGACACGGCCGAAAACAGAAAATGATAAAACGTCTGTTCATTTTCCAAATTCAATCGGAAAATCTGCTTATACATTATTAAAAAATTGGCTTATCCCGATTCACCAATTCCCCTTCCATAAGAAACACTGGAGGCGATTTTAATGCAACACGCGAAATCTGTATATTTCAAAGCAACCGAACGTGCGAAATTTCATTCCATGGTGCGTCAATCCAATCAAGAAATCCGCGAATTTATTCTGCAGTTGTTAATTCAGGCAGCGAAATGCAATTTCGGTGACTTGTTAGAAATGCAATTGAAAGATCGCCTATTCGCTGGAATAAATGACAGTGTTCTGCAAAATGAGCTCTTTAAACTGCCAAAACCCTTATTCACAGATGTTAGAGCTCATTGTGAACAGTATCAATATGCGCGCCAGATTTGTCGCCAGCAAAAAGTTCTGTTATGTTCAATAAACATAAACGTGAGAGAGCGAAGAATGCTATAACAGGTCAACAGCTGAAGTATCAACCGAATTATTGACGTGTTACTGATAATCATTTGAATTCAATCAAAATCGGGAAATGTGCGTCATGCGGCAGACTGCACTCACGCCACACTTGCCGATTTCGCCAAGCCAGATGTCGCAAGTGTGGAAAAACTGGTCATATCCAAGCCGTTTGCCGAAATTCTAAATCGTATTGGACTGATGCGAATGCTGAGTCTTCAAAGAACATGACACAATTGTGATCTTTTATCGGTGCATTGCAATACTATTTGAGGATCATTCCAAATTTCAATGTAAGAGCTTCACCATTATTTTTACTTCAATCAAACGAAACGTTTTTGTGGAATGATGAACATGAATATTGTTTACGCAGCATATTATCCTTCCTAAAGTCAGATGCAGTTCTTCGTCCATTTAGTTTCAAAATTCATTCCTTTGTAATTACTGATGCATCCCCCGATGGTATTGGTGCTGTTCTCGAGCAAAATGGACATCCAGTAATTTGCGTTTCTCGCAGGCTAACTGCTGCTGAAAAAAGGTTATGCTTAAACACCGTGAGGCTTTAGCTGTCTATTGGGCTATTCAACGTTTGCACAAATTCGTCTTTGATCATCGTTTCACCATTGTTACTGACCATGAAGCCTTGAAATTCATATACGATCCTGGTAAATCTATTTCAAAAAGAACTGCCGCAATGGTTCAACGATGGAGCATAGCACTCAGTGCTGATGATTATGCAATTAAACATCGAAGTGCCAAACACATTCAACATGTAAAGTACCTGTCACGCCAGTCACTACCAGATTCGAAACCTGATGATACTTTAGATTCTCTTTTGGTGCAACTACTTCCTGTCAGACGACATTTGTTAATTCGTGACACAAAACGTTTCTTTTCTGCTATTTCTACGTTTTTGAAAAAAGGATGGAATTCACATATTCGGAGGAAATTTTCATCATATTTTACTAGACGAAATGAACTCTCAATGACTCCTTATGGTTTATTATCCTTGAATGATAGAATTATTATTCCTTCCACTTTGCGTAAAGCTGTAATGAATGATCTGCATTCTGGATATATTGGAATAGAAAAAATGAAGTCTTTAGCCAGAAGTTTATCCTGGTAGCGTACATACCCATACATACGCAGAACTGCTATTTATTGCGAAGCTTGTCATCATAAAGTTTTCCGACAACCATCCAAATGGACACCATGGCCATTGGCATGCGAAGCTTGGCAGCGCATTCACGTTGATTATTGTGGACCATTTTTAAACAATTACTATGCATTGGTCGTGAATTATTCTTATTCAAAATGGCCTGAAGTTTTTTGGACGCAAAAACCAAACTCTAGTTTTACTATGCTTGCACTACGAAAAGTATTTAGCCTCGAAGGAGTTCCTATTGCTGTTTGTAGTGATAATAGCAGCCATTTTTCTGCTGCATGTGTTACACAATGGTTACATTCTCTTGGTTGTCGACACTTATTCACTGCACCTCGTCATCCACAATCAAATGGATTGGCTGAAAATTTTGTTGGTACCTTAAAGCGAGCAATCACTTCTTGTGCACCTACTACATTTGACGAACTTAATCGATTTGTTGACAATTTCTTATTGCAATGAATGGTAGAAATAATGGACCTTGATGATTGCTCAATGCTTCGCCGTCATGTGGATCAAATTACCAACAGAGATACAGATAAATCTGAAAATGATGAACCGGAAAGACTGGTAAGAAAATCAGAACGTTTGTTGAACAAGCCGTACCTGGATTATAAAAACTCAAGATCATTCGCAAACTGCAGTAGTTGTGGTGATCGTTCGATTAACGATCAATAATACTCAATCACTCATCATCATTCATCCAAAAATAATTATTATTACTGTTATTCAAGTTCTCGTTGTAAAACCTACATTAATTAATATATACTATAATTCGAGTGAGCGTGGTTTATTTTTCACTTCCATTCTTGGGTTGATTATTCAATTCAATACAATCCAATTCATCACATTTCTACGAGAAAGTTGAGCTTAGTAGATGCATTGTAGACGTACAAGAGGCAACTAGCGGGTTTGCCAGGCGCGGTCTTCTCCATAACTGACTGGCTACGTGGTTTTTCGACACGGTTGCTGTCAGCGTTAGTATGTTTATATTCAGGGCGACAATTGCGCGCAGCGTTGCCGAACCAACGGTAGTAATAACAGAACCAGTTAGTGTCACGAGTACGAAAATGGCTTCTATTTCCAGATAGACTCCGAGGTCTAAATCTAGACGTTTTGGAGCATTCCATGTTGGAGATGATGACCTGTAAGGATGCGAGTTCTTTAGTCAGCATGGCCACTGTGGATTCAAGCTTTGAGAGGTTACTAACTTCTCATACTTGATTAACGCTGGTTCTGTCGAAGCGTTCATGGATTTTATCTGCGAGTTCTGCCAATGTGTCAAGGCACACTTTGTCGACTGACACGGCAAGGATGGCAGTGGTAATGGATGGCAGGCAATTCAACCAAAGTTGTTGTAGGACGGAATCGTTTAACTCTGTGTTGCCTGCGAGAGAACGCATGTTACGCAACAGCGGTGACGGGGTTCTGTCGCCGAGTTCAACACCAGCCAGCAGCTGCTTTAGCTTGGCTTCATCAGAAGCCATAATACGCTTGAGTACGGCCGACTTCAGTGTGTCGTAAGGTCAAATGCAGAGCATGGGGTCAAGAACGTCTAATACTTCTTTTGCTATGTAGGACGGTAACTGTGATTGTACGAAAGAAAACATGACCTCTCGTTTCGTGATTCGTCCGAAATTAAACATGTCCTCTACCTGGATAAACCAGATATGTGGGTTGACAGGGTCGAATGCTGGCGTGTTACAACCGATGACGATCACTTGCGATTCGGTGTGTTTAAACGAAATTATGGCAAAATTAAAATAATAACGGGAAATCTGAGCGAAAAATGGAACGGGCTCACTAATTATGACGTGGTCGGGCTGACCAATTATGTAGTGGATAAGTGCAAAAATTTAACAGAAAAATGTTACAGTGAAAATGGACAAAGGAATGAACGCACAGTAAGTGAAAATTCAATGTCCGGTGCAAATATCCACACAAAAAATATATCCCAGCTCCAAACTCCGGTGCGTCGCGTTAATCGGCAATTATAATTGTCGAAGCTGAAAGATACGGCGACACTTCAATTTTGCCGTTAATCGTCGTGATTCACAAACACGCAGCAATACAGCACCAGCCTACGGATTTGAAGAAGAACGTGCGCGGAGAGAGTATATTGTTAATTCATCAGTATTCACAGAATGCAATTTAAAGGATGAGTAACAACAGCTTATTTAACGAAAAGGAAGATCAATAGTCAATAAGTGAATAGGACAAGAAGAAATCGATATATCGATATGGCAATATCAATTATCAGAACAAAACGATGAAATGGTACAAAGTTAAGTATGTACAAATAGCTGATTAAAGCAAGATGGAATTAAAATTACAATGGAAAGGAAAGTAAAATCACAAGTTGCTGCAGATCCATGGATTTCTTCGTTGTCGATAATCGCGAGCATAAACCCTTGATCCCACTTTAAAGCTCCTCTGACTGAGATGGTGTTGAACATGAGTTTGCGGTGGTTTCGATATCATCGCGTTGTTGACTGTCCGAAGTTTTCTACCCATTAGTGCCTCTGCTGGCGTTTGACTATTCATCAGGTATTCGTGTGGGTTCGTCCGGTAGACTAACAGGAATCGTTGCAAGTTTTCGACGGTAGTCTCCTCTCCTCGAGACTTGAGCACTGCTCTTTTGAATGTGTTGACAAACCTTTTTCGCTTGTCCGTTCGCTGGGGATGGTAGATGGGTGTCCGGTTATGCTTAATTGCATTTTCTTTAACAAAATTCGGCAAAATAAGCTGATGTATATCGGGATTCATTATCAGAGACAATGGTGTCCGGAACTCCGTGTTGGCTAAATAGCGAAAAGAGTGCTCCGATTGTGGTCGAAATTGTGGCAGGAGAGAGCGGCACGATTTCTGGCCATTTCGTTCAAGCGTCTATCAAGACTAAGTATGTAGTTCTGTTGAGTGGGCTGGTGAAGTCAATATGGATACGCGACCCAGGTTTATTAGGTCAATGCCTCGGAATCGGTGTTGCCTGAGCAGTTAGTTTTGCAGCTTGTTGACATTTGGTACAGCGCCTGACAAACTCGGTGATATCAGCGTCCATTCCTAGCCTAGTAGGCGAAACTTCAGGAAATTGCTTTCATCCAATTGAGCCCCAAATGTTTAGCATGAAATTAACGTGATACCCGTTGACGCAAAGCAGCGGGAATAACGACTCGAGCACCAAACATGAGACAGTCATCCACGATTGATAAGGATTCGCGCCTCTGGAAAAGTTGATTGCCAGTCAATTCTGGTGCTAATCTAGGCCAGCCAGATTGAACATACCTGATTGCTTCTGAAAGAACCTCGTCGTCGTTCAGTGTCCTCTTGATATCTGCGACTGTCACGGAGAGGATTCGGACTGCTGTGGTCAGCTGATCGCGTACATACTGCTCCGTAGATATGACTGCAGTCACAACGTTCCCGTCACTGCCTGTTTCGTTTGAGATTTGACGGGATAGGGCGAACGCTTGACCAAAATCATCTGTTCTGCGGTATTGAATTTTGAGATCGTAACCAAGAAGAGTCAGGACCCAAAGTTGGAGACGATTGGCTGAATGAGCAGGGATAACTTTTTTGATCCAAATACCGAAATGAGCTTGTGGTCCGTCAGAATGGTGAAACATCGACCGTAGATCAACATGTAAAACCGTTTGACTGCGAACACGAGTGCCAATGCTTCCTTTCCTATTTGGCCGTACTTCTTTTCTACTGGTGTCAGTATTCGTGATGCATGCATGATTGCTTTCTCCGTTCCGTCAAGAAAATTGTGAGTTATGACAGCACCAACGCCATGGTTATAAGCATCAGCGGCCACGACGATTGATAATACCGGATCGTAATGCGTCAGCAGCAGCTCGAAACTCAGCATTGTTTTCACTGTGCAAAAGCATCTTCGCAATCTGGTGACCAGTTCCATACCATGTGTTTCTGGAGAAGACGGTTGAGCGGTGATGATGATCATTTGTAGAACACCTTCCGTACGAGACGGTAACTCACCTAGGTTTCGGCCAACTATTAGAATGTCGTCCAAGTGAACAGCAACGACTAGAATACCTGCCAAGATCGTGTCGAGCGCTTGTTCGAAAATCACGGGTGCGGTATTTACGCCAAATGGGAGTCTGTTGAATTGATACAGTCCACGATGAGTATTGATCGTTAACAACTCAAGGGATTCAGGTGCGACTTCCATTTGAAAATAAGCTTCTGCCAGATCGAGTTTTGCAAAGCATGTGCCGCCATTAAGTATGGTGTAGGGATCATCTTGTAACGGGAGCGGGTAGTGGTGAGGGTTAAGTGCATCATTCAGACCTGTACCGAGGCGAATCGAGCCATTGGTTTTCTTCACCACGACGATAAGTGCTGCCCAAGAGGAGTACGTTACTGAAAAGATGATTCCAAGGTAATGTAGACGCTGTAGTTCCATCTTGACTTGGGGATGTGAGACATATGGTACTGCCCGTTTGAGGTTAAATACTGGCTTGGCTCCTGGACGAAGTTGAAGAACTGCTTGTGTATGCTTGCACTTACCAAGATCGTCTTTGAACAGATCGGAAAACCGGTTAACGATTTCATCCATTCTGTCAGACGATGCACTGCTGCACTGGATTTGGTTGTACACGGCATTGATTGGCTGATCTGTCAGTTAGAGATCTTCGATCCAATCGGGTCCGAGGAGATTCAAATTCGCTTTGGTGATGTAGCACGTACATGTTGCTGTTTTCTCTCGGAATGACACACAACACTGCAGTTGTCCGATTAACTTGATCGATCCACCACAGGCACTGGTTGCAGGCGGACAGGTAGAACAGATATGTGGGCTGCCAAGTTTTTGCCACATTGCTTCGAAGATTAGAGTGATATTTGATGGTGTATTCAGTTGAAGCTGAATGGGTATACCATTGATCTGAATTGAGATGAAACGTCGTCTCGGAGATGAATTCACTTGGAACGTTGCCGTGACGCTGAGTGCGTGACCGCTTGATGGATGCTTCCAAGGAATCCTTGGCTTTGATGAAAACCTCTGGTTTTGCTGTGGCTTTGAAAAGGACCTTGAAATCTTTGGTTTCGACGAAACTTGTTGATTCGTTCTGGATCTGCAAAATCCTTCTTTGTTGCCAGTAACGTTGTACTGACTGCAACAGTGCTGTTTGAGGGGATAATATCGAACAAAGTGCCAGGCTCCGCACTCGGTAAGTTTCTTTGTTCTCAATATTCTTTATATCGCATATATTGTTTCATACGTTTATTAGCTAAATATGATGCTTTTAAGTACTCGAAAACATCTCGAAACCCACAACGTGTCACTACACGATCGAATAAATGTTCAGTAGATCTGAACTCTAAAATGTCTACTGTGCTCTCTAAATCACACAAATTGGAGATTAATTTCGAAACCATCGTGGATATTAATAATAATATATATTTTTGGATATCCAAGGCATGCAATACATGATCAGTTCATCAAAATTTGAATAGCAAAAGAAAATAGTACAGTGCAAGAGACCGAAGTGATCGGGATTTTTAAACATTTTTCCGTTCAATAAGGGAAATGAATATACAGTAGGTAAGAAAAAATTTTAAATGTCATCTTCTTCTTTTTCTTCTTATTTTGAATAGACGGCGGGAGGACTACAGTCCGTGAAAGCCGCTTCAACTCCCGGCTCTCTGCTATCTCAGCGTAGATTCCTGACGAAGAGTTACTGAGCTAGAAGCGTAGGCGAATCGCGCAGGATAGCGGGAAGTTCACCGTCAAATATGCGTTTAAACTGCGCTTCGGTGACTGCCCCTATTGCATCAGCGGAAAGTGCTTTCCAAATATTGACCACTCTGGCCGACAGAGTAAACGATGGCTTCAGGTGTTCCGTTCGGCGTTTCTGCAACTTCAGTGAATGATTTCTAGTTCTGGAGTCCGTGATTACCGAAAAGAATTGTTGAAGTTCCGTTCCGTAATAGCCAAGCAGGATTCTTCTTCAAGTGATATGCATGTCGCATGTTGTTGCTCCCGATGTGCATGATAGCACACTTCTTTTGATTTACCGCGAGCATCCATCCGTCAGTCCAATTCCGAAGTTCATTGATATCATTTTGCAGGTGGGAAGCGTCGGCGGTAGTCGTGACAAAAGCCCCACACCTTCAGATCATCTTTAAATAAGAGACAACCACTGTTTAGAATACCGGGAAGGTCACTCACATATAGTTGAAACAAGGTTGGCCCCAGAACGGATCCTTGCGGTACACCAGAAGTGGGGATAAAGGATGCAGATCTGGCCATATTGACTTCAACGAGGCTTCGCCTTCCGATAAGAAATTCCTCAATCCAAGCAAGCAAAGTAGCCTCTATACCAGACATTCTCAGTTTCCAAAGAAGCCTCTGATGTGAAACACGGTCGAATGCTTTACTAAAGTCGATGAAGAATGCATCAACTGGCACACCAGCGTCAAGGCTTCTGCACCAATGTTCTCGGGCGGTCAGTAGATTTGAGATACATGATCGGCCTTCCGTGAAGCCGTGTTGGACATTCGAGCATTGATGGGTCTCGCGCAAATACTGTTCAATCTTATCCTCTGCAATCCGTTCCAGCAATTTGCCTACGACAGACGTAAGTGTAACAGGACGGTACTTTACAGGATCTGATAAACTCCGACCATTGAACATCGGCTTTACTATACCCATTTTCCAATCCTCTGGTAGACGTCCCGAATTGATTGAAATTCGGAATATAGCGGCTAAAGGTGAACTGATGATCCTTCGTGAAGGTTTTAATATGGCAGGGTGAATACCATCAGGACCTGGAGATTCCGTACCTTTAGATCTTCCATGAGGATTCGCACCATGTCAGCCGTAAACTCATAATTGGCCATTACCTCCGTCGACGATATTTGTTCGCAGGATATCGTAGGCTCTATTGCGTAAACTGATTGGTATTGCGATGCAAACACCTCAGCTTTTCCAGTGTCAGTCTCTATAACCTCCCGTTCCAAATGTTTGAGAGAAGGTACGGGGTTCGATGATTTGACCCGTCGCCGAATGTACGCAAATAATTGTTTAGGATTATAGTTTGAAGAATTTGCTAATTAAAGCTCGAATCGACTGTTTTATCCCTCTTCAATTTTGAGCTAAGATTCTGTACAGCCCGTTACTCTTCGTAATGAGCGTCCGATTGACTCGTTCTGAATTCAATCCAAAGACGCTTTCTTTGCCGCAGGCAGGTACGAAGTTCTCTATCAAACCAAGGAGGGCCACGGGAGCCGGGACGATCTCTGGTTAATGGAGCAACATCTTCTAAGCGACGGATATTATTCAGAAACCATTTCCAACAGTCATCAATAGTGGAATCAACGGGTAACGTCCAGTCAATTGAGGCTGCTTGTTCAACCAACAATTTCAAGTACACGTTCCAGAAGTTTTTCCGGGGAAGCCGCGACGGCTGGGTCGGTTTACTCCATGTCCATTTGAACCGAATAGCACAATAGTCGCTTGTATCGATGGACTGTTCCACGGATAAGTCAACCACATCTGACTCTCTCGGTGACAAGACCAGATCAAGAGTAGACGGAGTCTGGCCATTTCCATAGCGAGTAGGGACGAGAACGTGCTGCTTGAGGTTCAAATCCAGAATCAGATTTAGAAACTCCCATTAGTACTCATCCCCATTTGTAACGAGGTCCAACCAGTTGATATCCGGAGCATTGAGGTCCCCGAGTATCATACAATCGTTCCTCGTCCCATGGCGGCGAAGCTGGTCAAATAATGCCATGATACGAGCGCAAGGTAAACGTAGATGACACCGATCATTGCTGATCCATTACTGGACTTGATCTGACATCGAATGCTTTCAGCAAATCCAGTATCATCTCGAAAACGATCAACAACCTCCACGGATAAATGCTCTTTGACGTATATCGCCAACCCACCACCATGTCGAGATTCAATTCGATCACTTCTGAGTAGGCGGTAATTCGGAATGAATAGCTCTGCATCAGTAAAGTCGAGTGTCAGCCGGGTTTCCGTTATTCCAACGATATCTGGCTGTAGTGCCAAGACATGATGGCCTACTTCGTCAAATTTATTCCTCAAACTCCGCGCGTTAAAGCAGAGCACTCCGAAATACTTTAATAGAGAGCAGTTGGATGGTCGATCAGTATGGCCTCCAGCGAACTTTGGATGGCCTCTTTACTACGCGAAAATCTGCAATACGAAGGTGTTTCTCACCCTCCGATAATCTTTTCTCAAGCTCCATCGTAGCAGTCTTCATCTTGATTCTATCGTCAGGCGACAAATGCTTCATGTTGACTGAATGTTATTGTGCGATGATTTTGCCACCGTTGACGTTTTATAACTACACGCTGTAACAGTGGGGATAAACTCTCGCTGTTTATAAAACGCTCCCATATGGCGCGCGTCTCAAATAACCTCAGACAGCGAAGTCCAGCTTTTGGTCTGCACGAGTTGTTGCCATGTGAGAAGCAAATCAAACCCTGACCATTATCATTGGCTCACGAAAATATCAGACGAGTCAGCAACAGACGACGTGAGCTTCAAGCGTTTGCGATGCTTAATCACATGACGACTTATGATTTAGTGCTTTTGGTTGCCCCGGAATCACACTTAAGCATGACAAAATAATCAAAATTTTGATCAGAAAATCAAATAGATGTCCCTAGATAAACGGAAAATAAATACCTGATCGAAGCACACGCTCCATTAAAACAAAATATATTGAGAGAAGGTTCACCTTAATTATATCAAATAACAAATTTCAGAACGTAATATCTGCTTTTCTCCGAAAATACAGCTAAGTTCAATCAATAGCTCGTGTATTTGTAGGAGATATTGAGGAATGGATAGTGAGACTGCGTGTGGTCCAGTTATATCCACATACAATTTTGAAACCGAGACAACCACATAAGTACGAAGCCCGCTTGTGGACAAAACGTATATTGTTGACTGAGTTAACGCACAAAAAATCAATGAGATGTGAGTGAGAATGCTAAAACAAATCTATAAAACAATATGGCGTTATCGGTAATCGAAATATCTGAGTTAGCAAATTAGTAAATTAAAATGATATAAAAAATGCTGTTCAAATTACTATAGAACTAATCCTGTAGAGTTGGGAACAAGAGAAAGACCCTGGGAGAAAGCATTAGGATATGAAATCATCAAACGGTTGGCGAAAGTGGACTATACGACCAGAACGTGTGTCTGTTGCGATTGAATAGATTGAGACACGAAGCTATTGCAGGTTTAACCGGAGAATCTGTGGAAAGGTTGTTTCTGGTGAAGCGGATTAAGTAACGCGTTTGTCTCGGTTTGACATCTGTGGAGTAACTTATCGGAGATTTGCGTTCGCTTCCGATATGGGTTCTACGTGAGCGACTTTTAAACGGTCGATACTAACGTTTCTTTTGATAAGTTACGGTCAATAACATGGGAATCCTGCCTATCATCTTGTGTGGAGCAGTGTATGGTGGTTGGCACGCAGAAACACAAAGTCTTAGGTAGACAAGTCGCATGGGATGTAGAGCGGTTGAGCATGATGGCGAGTTGGGATAGCTTGTAATGATTTCATGAAGCTGCAAAGGCTACCGACATATCGTGGAGCTGTATGATCTAATGGTGAATCGGAAGATGTTAGGAATTCTCCAGATACGTTAGGCGTAATCCCGTACACCACTTCAGCAGCTGAAAAACCCTGGACTTCTTTCACGGTGGTACGAATACCACGAAGAACCAAAGACAATGACTCGGACCAACGTTTTGAATTCGTGTGATTCATGATTGCGGCTTTAATTTGCCGGTGAAATGTCCCGACTTAGCTATGTGAAGAAGGATTATATGCTTTCGTTTGTATGTGCTTCACATCGAATGTTCTATTCAATTCCCGAAAAGGCGTTGACTGAAATTGGGAACCTCTGTCAGTGATAATACTGTTCGACACACCAACGTTGCTGATCCAATGTTCTGCACCGATATCAATGATGGCTACAGCCAATGGCCAAAGGGTAAAACGGTCGACGCATGTCAATATATACGAGCAACCGTCAGAGACCGGTAATGGACCAACAAGATCCAAGTGAAATTGCTGAATGCGCTCAGTAACCGGTGGCAATTTACGAGAGGAACTGATGGCGTGACGTTGGACATTGCTCTGTTTATATCAGAGGCAAATCTTTGTCCAAAGTTGAATGTATTTATTCATGGAAGACCAAAGATAACGAAAGCTAAGCAGCTTTCGAGTAGCGTTTACACCGGGTTGTGATAAACAATGTAAATGCCCCAATAATGTACGTCGCACATTTGAGCTGTCAATTGGAAGGGGTTTTGCAGTAGAAATGTCACAAACCATATTAGATTTGGAATTATGAATTGGAATACAGCGGATCTTACCCGATTGTGAAGTTATGTACCGATTTATAACAGGTTCATTTTGCTGTGAACGTGCTAAATGTTCAAAATTGATTCCAGGTAGGTCGATAGCACTTAACTGAATCCGAGAGAAAGTATCCGCAACTGTGTTTGACGAGCCGGAAATAAATCGAATGTCGCTAGTGAATTTAGAGCTATAATCCAATTGACGTATTTCTCGAGGCGAATATCGATACAATGGTGCAGCAAAGGCAAACGTTAGGGGCTTGTGATCGGTCCATACTGTGAAATCACGGCTTTGAAGTAAATGTCTGAAATGTCGTATTGCTTAATAGATAGCCAGTAACTCACGGATCAACGTATTGTATCGAGTTTGAGTTGGTTGAAGACGACGAGATGAAAGCTAGTGGCTTAGTGATAATGGTCTACTTCTTGTTGAAGGATTGCACCGACTGCTTCATATGATGTGTCTGTATCGAGAGACAACCGAGCATTGTGGTTTGTCGATAGGTAAGTCCGTGAAGTATCTTTGTTTAGAGCAGATTTCAGTTGCTCGAATGATTTGATGGCTTCGTCATACATTTTAAATTTGCGTTCTTTTCCACGTAATAATTCAATTCAATTCCATTCTAATGTTCTAAAAAGCATATAGCTTTACAAAAAACCACAGAATAATATGACAACAACGAATAATATAACAAGCAAAAATGGGATTAGATTGCTTACTGAGCAGTTCAAGAATCAAGTGAATAACCAAAGGGCAGAAATTGTTTTCGATTGGTGGGATAACAAATGTAGGTGTATGGTGTTAAGCTGTATAGCTTACTTCTATGCACGGGTTCAGGGTCAAATAGGCATCAAGACTTGTCTTGAATGTTTGCTGGTTTGGTGAGTTTACAACATTGTCTGACAGATTGTTCCAAGTAAAACAAACTCGCACGGCAAAAATTGTCGTCTGCAGTTGAGTCTCGAGTGAGGGACAGTTAGAGTAAATGTGTGAGCACTTGTAATATGCGAGCTCCGTAGATTCAATAAGTCAGTCAATGGTTGAGAAATCATAGCACATTGTTGGATAAAGCGTCTATAATAGTTGACCAAACCTAAGAAACTTCTGACTTGGCGGATAGCGATAGGACAAGAATAATCTTGGATAGCTGATTATTTTTGAGGTAACGGTTTTATACCGGAACAATCAATATGGCGTTATCAGTAATCGAAATGAATGGATAATGTCTAAGTTAACAAATTACCAAATTAAGATGATACAAAATATAGGACTGTACAAATTACTATGCATGCCAATCTACCAGCTGTTAATGCCTATTCTTATCTTTACTGCACCATTCATAACGAGGTGCTTCGTAAATACAACCCGGATAATCCATTAGCATCGCGAACGTCGAGGATAACCAAATCACAATTAGATTAAACGCTCTGGCAGTGGTGGTTGCTTCTCTGCATCTTTCCACCGAAAGAAATTCTGGACGCTCGATTGGCTCGTTCGCAACGCACTGTCCTGTCCAACTGAACTGAACTGAACCTCAACTTCAAAGATCCACTTCTGATAGCACTTTAATTCAACTGATTCATATAGTTTTGTCATCAGAGAACGGGAATGTATAATCATGAATATTAAAAAGCGTTTGGCTTTTCTTGTTTTAATCAGGCAGCTGTTGATTCTTATCAAAAATGTCTGTAGAGAGCGATTATTTCGGTGACCTGGAAAATGATAATTCGCCGGTTCACAAAGTTAGAGCGGAGGATAGCGATTTCCTACTGAACGAAAATGTTCATCAAAACGAGTGCCAGCTTAAAGGTGAACCTTTGAAAACAGACGAACACATGGCTCATCACAATATACCGCGATTTATGCATCCTTGGTAAATGCCATCAAACACGTAAAGATTAATTTGTTCATAGTGCTACCAAAATCCTGGATGTCACAATAATATTACATCTGCTTCAATGCTTCATGTTGACTGAATGTTATTGTGCGATGATTTTGCCACCGTTGACGTTGTATAGCTACCCGCTGTAACAGTGGGGATAAACTCCCACTGTTTATAAATTGCTCCCATATGGCGCGCGTCTCAAATAACCTCAGACAGCGAAGTCCAGCTTATGGCTTGCACGAGTGGCTCCCCGTGCCCGGCGGAACTGCTTCAACCTGCAGGAGAAAGGTTAATGGCGAGTGACTGGGGCCTGAAAACCAGTTTGCTTCGGGCTGATGCAGCTCGTTATCCTGGAAGGGCAAGTCATTTAAGTGAAGGAAATCCATGATTTTCAACATCCGCTGTCTTGCGGTAAAGGCTTCGGATGTAAATCATGAGAACAATGTGGAAAAAAGTCTGATAGACGATTAGTTGATGCATACCACATCTTTCTGGCAACTCACTGCACCTTGCAGTTCGCACATAGTTGTTCAAAGTCTAAAGATGCTTACTCGAAAATTCTGACTTTGCCTGGATCGGCTTGTGCTTTCATACATACATACATACTCGAAAAAACCCCGAGTCGTGCTGGGGACGCCGCATTGTACCCAAATTCCTAAGACATCATAGAAGCCGACTCATCCTCTAGGAGGAGGTAGTCGCACAAAAGTAAAGTAAGTTAGCCGATCGAGGGACCCTCGTGTTATCGCATTAGGTGTATTTTCGGTCACATGTCTATGCAATTTCAGAAATTAAGGGTTTGGAACCAACCACTCAGCATGAAGCACAGCAATAGATAGGATACCACGAGAAAAGTAAGTGGGAAACAAAATATGCAGGTGCCTATTATTAGCAGATTCTGTAGTTTCTTCAATTGTTTGAGTATTTTCGTTCTTGATAAAATAGGATACAATACTGCAAGATACATTCAGTAGGTCCCCAAGATGGCCCTGCCGGTACAGTTTACTGTATCAAAATGTTCTATCCATCGCTTCACTCATCTGTGTATCTTGAAAAACGATGAATCATATATCACCACTTTGATGCATAACTGCTCAATATCCGTAGTTCTGATGAACTGTAACGGTTTTCTAAAATAGTCGACATATATTGCACACATTCATACATGTAGCATATGTTTGTTGCATATCCGTTTTTTATCAGTGTAATTGTTTTCTAAAAGCTTGCAACCCATACTGGTTATTGTTCTGTGTGCTTATAGAACCATTTATCTTGATTTTTTCTTTCAGGGACGAGGAATCTACTGAAACAAGTGAAACCAAAAATAAATCACTGGAAGTTGATCCCGAAGCAAGAAAACCCAATGATAAAATCCCGGTAGAAATGGAGGCTACTAGGTGGTCTAGAGAGAGGCTGGCTGTTCTCGAACGACTCAGTCTGCCTTTGGAGCTTCGTGTTCAGTGTTTCAGAGAGTTGTTGGTCGAGAAGCAGGTTTGTTCAATAGTAATAGTTCAATAGTATATTTATGGTGGTTAAACTGAACTAAAATGGATGTTTATTTCAGCTTTTGGCATCGACTTTACTATGGACTAACGAGAGTCAGAGATGATCAGAACACAAACGAACGTTGAGAAGATAACGCCTGATTGAAAGGCTTTAATTAACTAGAAAACTCGAGTATGAGCTGTAACAAAAGTATAAAGGTTAGGTGTGTAATACGGTAAAATAAGCGTGTGTACACAGTAAAACAAGCACGACATTCACCCCTACTGGGAAGACCGAGTGATATAACGGTTACAGTTTTAGACCTGACGGGATCGAAGATTGTAGGATCTCACACTTTGTTGTTGTGAAACAAGGTGTTCTACATTTGGTTAAAGTGTAGTGGTTGGTCCAGAAATGTATGAAGTGGCAGACTGTATGTCAGATGTACAAATGTTATCTGGAGGCGTTTTGGGTATGGTATGAAAGCACAAGCCTGATTCAGGCAAAGTGCCGCACAGTCAGAGACTGCACATGGGCGATATTACTGGCAGGTTGCCCAAGCCTAGACAGATATGAGAAATAGAGAATACAGGTGGTAGTGAGATCCAGCGTGTTTCAGCATGCAGCTCACCACCCGTGGACAATCAATATAGCACGGTGTTAGTGGCACAGCAAAGAAGTACTGTACGATTGCACATCCGCGTTTTGGGTGGGTCAGTGTTCAATAGGTTTTGCAACTGATTCATTGGAGCCAGTTGACGGAGAGAGTCTCCGCGACCATCTGGCAAGCGGATATGAGCATACTGAGGATTACTCTCAAGAAGCTCCCCTCTTCCACCAGGAGGTCATACTTAGAGGAACGAACGTTTCTGTGATAAAGGACTGTTACTGGCATCAACAACCAATTAGGAAGACTCGTACCGACGACAGACTTACGATTATTCTTGAACATGCGCTCGTGAGGCGTCTCATTTGTAGCAGTGCGTGCAATGCTTCGGGAAGAACATGTTCCCACTGCTCTTTCGTCAGACCCCTATCTCGCAAGCATTGTGAAACAGTTTTCCATAGGGTACCATTCAGACGTTTCACCTGCCCATTACCGTGGGGGTTATAACTGGTGGTCCCACTCGTAGCAACTCGACAATGAAGAGAAGATTTAATGTCACCGGACATGAAGGATCACCCTTAATCTGAGTGTACGTAGCCGGGCATACCAAAAATGGAAAAAAGTTCGGTGAGTCGGGAAATGACAGTAGAGATAGTCATATCAGGAAAAGCAAAGGGGAATAGAAAAAATTCGTCAGTTACTGTAAGTAAATATCGATTTAGAGTAGATAAAGGAATAGGCCCTTTAAAATCGATCCTGAGACGTTCAAAAGGATGTTGCTTTAATGAGTGGCTCATTGTAAGGACCGGAAATTTTTGGCTTCAACTGGGAACATACAAGGCACTGTCGAGTAACAGATTTGACGTCATCAAGAGAGAACGGAAGATTTTTAGATCGGGTGAAATGAAATAAACGTGTGACACAGTGTGTCACGAATGGACTTCAATTCAGGAAGCGAATGCACACCAGCACAAAATCCCCGAGACAAGGCATCAGCTACGTTATTATCAGGACCTGCCTGATACACCACGTCATAGGAAAACTGAGAAAGTTCTATACGCCAATGTTGGATTTTGTCGTTCTTGATTTTACTGGCGATTTTCGTATCAAAAATAAACGACACGGAGCGTTGATCAGTGATTAGTTTAAAATGAGACCTAATGAGATAATGTCTCCATTTTCGAATTGCTTCCATGATCGCGCAAGCTTCCTTCTTGATCGCGGGCTGATTACGCTTACTTGGAGAGAGGGTGCGGGAATAGAAAGCAACCGGACTTCCGTTTTGGTTGAGAGTAGCAACTGGAACGTGCGGTAGCCAGAATTGTCTCAAAATTGAACGGAGTTGAATCGGTAGTGGCGTGAGACGCATCGATTGCAGCAGCACCGTAATTACTAGGTGCAGGCTGGATAAACGAATGAGATTGACGTTGGGCCAAATCGAGGGCCTTTGCCTGGTCGAAAGCAGTTTGTACATCTAGTGTCTTGTTTTCCAACAACCTCTGACGAATGGCGTTAGACATAAACCCGCTTATGAAAGCGTCCCGAATAGCATCTTGTTGATTTTGTTCAGCACTAAGGACTTTAAAGTTACAATCCTTTGCAAAATTACGCAATTTCTGCGTGAACTGGTCAAGAGTTTCGTCGCGATTTTGTTTACAAATGGCAAGGATATGTCTTGAGAATATCTCGTTTTTGGGCTGAACATAAAGAGAATTTAAGGTACTGATGAGTAAATCGTAGTCAGTGCATTGAGAAATGAGTTTATAGACAGCAGGCGACAGGAAATGGATTAGAGTCTTCAGTTTGTCTGATTTGAGAGATTCAATCCATTTTCTAGTTGATTAAATTGTAACGAGAGTCAGACATGATCAGAACACAAACGAACGTTGAGAAGATAAAGCCTGATTTAAAGGCTTTAATGAACTAGAGAACTCGAGTATGAGCTATAACAAAAGGAAAAGCGTGATGATGACGGTACACAATAAAAGGAATGTCAAACAACACGACAGGGACATGGTAACGATATATGTCATGTATTATCAGCTTGATTATCTAATTAATGGGAGTGGACGCCACATGTCCTATTACCGATATCCGAATTTTTGTATGGGCATTTAAGCACCGTTTGTCATGAGTATGTCTAGCTGACCCAAATTTAATTTGTCGCCTACAGTGTTACCTATGTGCATAAGGAAGCATAAGTCTGATCCAAGCAAAGTGCCGCGCAGCCATAGACTGTACGTGTGCTATGATACTGCCAGGTTGCCCAGGCCTAGACAGATATGAAACGAAATCAAAATAGCGTGTTTTCGCGTGCAGCTAATCGCCGGTGGCAATTCAAGATAGCTCCGTGTTCGCCGCGCGGCACGGAAGTTCTGCACGATTGCACATCAGTGCAACCTTTTCTTCCCTTGTAATTTCTCAGCGACGTGGAGTCTGAGTGCGATACTTTTCCTGGAACAAAGTTTGCGATATAGTAATCATCTGTGTTGTAAGCGTTTTCTTAATTTACTTAACTTATGTTGTATAATTACAATTAACATGCAGTCCTTCTCTACCACTCTCACGCTAGTTGCTGTCATGTTTGTCGGACTTGACGTATGATGATTTCACACCTTGATAAAAGTTAGAGAATTTGAATGCGAGATTTACAGTAATGCACTTGTTTTTTTCAAAATATCCAATTATGAAAGCTGAGAATAATTGACGAATCACAACTGAGCAACAAGATCTAATGATGCTAATCATGGATCATCATCATCATGAAGCACAAGTCTGGAGCCAGACAAAGTGCCAAGCAATATGAAACAGGAAAAGCAGATAAGCAAGCGCGTGGAAAAGTGAAAGTAGGCAAGCGGAATACGCAAAAGCAAATGCACAAAAAAGCAGCTTGTTTTTGTAGTTTCACTGCATGCGATTTTTTTGTTTTGTTTTTTGTTTTTATGTAAAATAATACCGGATACAAAATTATGACACACATAATAAAATACACTGGCGCCACTGACTTCGGTTTGTAGCCATATCGCGTAAAGCTTCCAGCCAACTATTAGATGGAGCTTTTGGACCCCACCCAGGCAAACGAATACGCCCAACTGAGCCTAGCGCTACGGTGAGTTTCTTTATCCCAACGCACCACATCGTGGCCTGGCCACCCGATCTTTTCTCCCAGCTTCTGTCAGGCTCTGCGAATAAGGCGCGGTACGGTAAACGGTGAGTAGGCATTCCTAAAACATGTCCCAAGCGAGCAAGCATCAGCATTTCTCTCAGTCCGTGGCTACCTGGTCCTAACACCCGCTTGCAGACATCTACATTTGTAACACGATGCTGCCACCGAATGCGAGCAATTCTACGCAGGCAACGGGTATCAAAAACAGAAAGCCGACGGACATCTTCCGCTCGGATAGACCAGGTTTCGCAGCCATAAAGAGTGTAGCACGCACCACTGCGTTGTACACTCGGCCTTTAGTATGGAGTGAAACATCGCGTCGACGCCACAGGTGGCGAAGGTTAGCAAACGCTGCACCCGCTTTGCGAACACGATGTGAGATCTCGTCTTCGACACAACCGCCAGCGGAGATACAACTGCCAAGGTAAACAAAGCTGTCGACCAATTCAAGATTGACATCGCACACAGTTAGGTTTGGAAGAGAGCCGCTCCAATCCTGGGTAAGTGTTTTACACTTGTTAGGCGCAAAGCACATGCCATACCTTGAAGCTTCAAGTGCCAGGCGGTCCAGGGCTTGTTGCATTATATGAGGGTCATCTCCCAGAAGTGCGATGTCATCGGCATACTCTAGATCGGTCGCTCGCTCACCCGGCAGAAGTTCAACACCTGAGCCCACCAGGCCAGCTAAAGCTTTTCTCAGGACATCGTCGATCGGGCACTCCATGTCTCAGTAGACAGTTCCAAAGACTTTCACGATCGATTGAATCGAATGCCGCTCGGATGTCAAGGAATACCACGATAGTTGGTTTACGAAAAGTGTGGCGTTGCTCCAGTAACTGACGGAGTGTGAAAATTTGATCTATGCACCCTCGGCCGGCACGAAACCCAGTTTGCTCCTCACGGATTTGCTCTTCCCGTTTGGTACTCAATCGGTGAAGCAGAATGGACGCCAGTATTTTAGGAGCTACTGAAATGAGACTGATACCCCGATGATTTTCACAGGAATCGCGCCGTCCCTTTTTGAAAATCGGAGCAATTACTGATTCTCTCCAAGGGATCGGAACGCGTTCCTCAGCCCATATGTTGGCGAACAGCGCTTGAAGTTCGCGAACTAAAGCGAAACCGCCATCTTTGAACAATGACGGAAGCAAAGCATCAGCACCTGATGCCCGATGGCGCTTAAGGCTCCGGACTACACTGTAAATCTCTGATTGAGTCGGAGCCTCAAGAGAAATCGACCATGGGGTACAGTGTTCATCGCGCTGAGACTAGACCTTAACGTGGTGCGATGGTTTGTGTACTTCTATGACCCATTGAGCTATGCTGGGTGGTGCTCTCCGAGCACCTTCAGAGTCACTCATACCAGGAAGGTCAATGGATAGAGGTCAGACGAACACGGTCTCAACCTAACCCGCTGCCTTGTGGGTCAGGCTTTTTAGCCAAAGGCTTTGGTCGAGAACCCTAATTGTTCTCCTGTCTAGGCATGGGCGACCTGGCAGTATCCCAGCCCGCATACAACCATGACTATTACTACGAAAAGGAAATAGCAAATAATGCGGGTAACGTGCGAAAACTCTTCCAACTTATTCGATCGACTGGGCCTACGAAACAAGGAGTGAGTGAGACTATAGCGGAATTAGACGGTACTCTTATCACTAATAAGAATCGCCGCCTGTCACGCTGGGCCGAACATTTCGAAGAACAATTCAGCTGGTCGCCTGCAACAGAATCATTCCCTCACTTGAGGCAGTGTGATCCTTGGCCTGTTAGCGTAGATCCCCCTAATGATTTAGAAATTAAAGCATGTATCGAATCCATGAAACGATTCAAAGCTGCTGGCCCTGATGACATACCGCCTGTTTTGTTCAAAGAAGGTGGCGAAGTCCTAATCAGCACATTAGGAGATCTCCTCCGTGAAGTGTGGATGTCAGAATCCGTCCCTCCGAGATGGGGCGAATCAGTTATCATACTATATTTAAAAAAGGTGTGCGAAGCTCATGCTCGAATCACCGTGGGATAAGTCTCACTCCCATCATTACTTACTTTACTTTTACTTTGTGCGACTATCTCCTCCTGGAGGATGAGTCGGCTTCAAAGAAGATTCTTGGGAATTTTGGTACAAAGCGGCGTCCCCAGCACCACTCCCATCATTACGAGATTATTAGCGTCCATATGTCTTCGAAGATTAACATCGCATATGGAATCACAGTTCCGTGAGCAGCAAGCTGGCTTCCGGCCTGGCAGAGGCTGTGTCGACCACATTTTTGTTCTTCGACGGATATTAGAACTGCGGCACACCTATCGACAGCCGACAATAGCCATCTTTTTAGACTGTCTAGGCCTGGGCAACCTGACAGTATCCTAGCCCACGTGCAGTCTCTGACTGTGCGGCACTTTGCCTGGATCAGGCTTGTGCATCCATACATCCATACATCTTTTTAGACTTCAAAGGAGCATTTGATTCAGTCGATCGAAATGTCCTGTTTAACACCTTGCTGTGCAAATGCGTTCCGCAAAAGAATGTCAACATACTGCATGTACTTTATGCTCGTGCATCCGGATGCGTTAGTGTTTACAACAAACTCTCACCCAAATTCCACCCCACAAGTGGCGTCCGGAAAGGATGTCCGATTTCTCCGTTTTTGCTCAATTTCGTAATTGATGCTATCATGGAATTTTGCAGCGACGGTGCTCCAGCCTTCGAAGTTCACATAATGCCAGGCGTCACTTCTCGACTTGGATTTCTATGCTAGTTCTGCTCTTCGACTCAGACACAGATGCACAGGCGATACTGAACAGTTATCTAGTATTGTGCCCGCAGTTGGAATGCGTTTTGCGCCTTCTAAGTGCAGTGTTCTTCTGCAGGACATCGACTTATCGAACAAGGCTTTATTACTTGACAATCAGGCGCTTGAAATTGTGGGTCGTTTTACGTATCTCGGTAGTTGTATCAATAATTCTGCATCGTTAGATAACGAGGTCTCGGCACGCATTTCTAAAGCGACCGTAGCATTCTGCAACCTAGGCCACCTCTGGCGTCAGAAAGGACTGTCTCTGCTACTCAAGGGTAGAGTCTATAAAGCGACAGTGCGGGCTGTGTTACTGTATGGGTGCGAAACCTGGACCTTACGTAAAGAACACATGCAGCGTCTCCAAGTATTTGACAACCGGTGTCTCCGCAGCATTCTAGGAGTTAGCTGTTACACATCGTATGCGCGGACCGATGCCTCTCCGCCGATAAGTTGTTGGTAGTATGGTTCGACATAGAAAGCAGATCACCTGCCATAGGTTACGCTGGTTGGTCACGTGTTTACGGATTCCGGACTCACCGACTTCGAACGATTCTGTTTTGCGACGCCCATCCGGATTGACGTAAATCTCGGGGTGGCCAAACCGTCACATGGCATACGCAGCTAAAAATTCTTACTAGTAACCTGTCCAAAGTAGGCGCAGCGCGTCTTCCAGGCTGGTGTCCCCGCGATCATATATCGCAATGGTTAGTTACGCTTCAGGATATGTCCCGAAACCGTGTTCAATGGCGGTCTTGCAGTAAGCATCTTCTTGGAGTGTTTGCTTAACCTTGTATGTTGTCAAGCGGAGTGACGAGAAAAGCTTGTTATGATGCACGACAGTGAAAGCCGCAAGGAAGCTGCCGTGCTGATGTCGCTCTACTCGTTCACGAAACTTGTTTGAATGTATGTTCCATTCGAGGTGTAGGCACCTCTCCCCAGTTTGTTTGTGCTTACTCTTCTATAGAAGCCGTAGCTATTTAAGCCCCACCCTTCACCATCTTTTAGAATTTTACTTTTTCATGGTTGTATGGCAGTTAAAGCAATCCGGTACGTGCGACCGTGTATTGCTGTCTTTGATGATGATGAGTTAAACTGTGCTTCAAAATGTTCTGCCCATCGCTCCCTGCGTCTGTGCATGTTAAAAACTGGCAAACCATCTGCTTCACGTATCAACTCACTGATGCCTGGTCGCCCGCTTCCAGTTGTTCTGATGAGTTGGAACAATTTTCTGAAATTGCCTACAGCTGCCGCAGATTCCATTTCCGTAGCCTTAGAACTCCACCAACTTTCCCTGTCGGTTCTCAAACTGGCAACCAGTTTGCGTTTAATAAGCCTTCGTGACGCATCATGTATGCTATCAGCGGAAAGCAACCGACGTTGGTCCAATAATGGGAGAAAATTCGCAGAAACCCAGTGCTAAGCTACACGGGAAGTCAACCCACACATATATTCTATATATATATCTTATATATATTTATATATTATATATTTGCACAATCTGATACAGATAGGGTGGCCGTTCAACATAAACATGAGAATTACAAAGCGATAAGGGGGTACATCTGGTAACAGAGAGAAAATAAACAGTGAGAGGGGAACAGTGGGTAATTTTTTTGTCCATTTACACACATCATTTTTTTGAATTTTTTTTGAATTTTTTTGATAAAGTTTTTGAACAGCAGAGAGTGTCAGGGAGTAATAGAGATGATGCACTCTTTCCATTGATGTCGGTTCATTGCCATCGTTGCCAATGTGTCGAGCCATACACTCTCCCCTTCTCTTGCACCCCATCCAGCAAGCGCGCTCGTCCAACCCTAGCTAGACCAGAAGTGAGCCTTTTCAAGCCACTCTTCCATGTTAGTGGCTGACCGCCAGCCACTTTTTTCCAGTCTGTACCAGCTGACGCATAAAGCGCTCGGCGTGGTAACCGTTCGGGTTTCATGCGCAGGACGTGCCCCCACCAGCGGAGGCGACGTCGGTTAATGGCTGTCTGAAGGCTAGTGCCGTTGCTTCCTAAGACGCGGCGCCTGACCTCAGAATTGCAAACGTGGTGTTGCCA
>JACCGJ010009307.1:0-40324 GCA_013407085.1 Atriophallophorus winterbourni | reverse complement strand
CAAGTAGTCCTTTATCCAGGCCAATAATCTGCCGCATACCCCGAGCTGCTCCAATTTTTGTAGCAGTATGCTGTGGTTAACACGATCAAAAGCTTTAGACATGTCCAAGTAACACGCATGGATAAGGCATCCATCGTCCACGGCTCGAGTCCAATTATCAAGAGTTATGAGAAGATTGGTGAGACAGGAGTGTCTTGTCCTGAATCCGTGCTGTGCGATGGAAAGAAGCTTATTTTGTTCCAAGTGTTTGATAAGTTCGTCGGCCACAAGTCGTTCCAGAACTTTAGAGACCACTGGCAACAACGTGACTGGTCTGTAGTTAGACACATCAGATCGGTTCCCTCCTTTGTATATCGGAGTGATTAGTCCACATTTCCAGTCATTAGCAACCGTGCTACAACTCAAGGACAGGTTGAAAAGGTCAGAGACTGGTGAGAATAGAGCATGGGCGCATTGCTTTAGGATGAATGATGTTATTTCATCAGCACCCGGGGATTTTTTTGTATTTAACCCGCGTAGCTTTACCAGGACACTCTCGGATTTCACAACGATTTCGTGTATTGTATTTTGCGATCTGAATGCAGGTATATCGTAGGATACGCGCTCGTTAGGGTAGAACACTCTAGAGTAAAATTGAGCGAGTTCGATAGCGGCTTCGAGAGCTGTTGATGTAGTTCAAGTCTTAGTAAGTAAAGCGGAAACACCTGGCTTTACCCTGGCCTTTCTGTTCACGATCTGGAAGAGGAGCTTCGGATTTCGTTCAATTTTATCCATCAGATTTATTTGATACTTTTCTTTATCCTCCTGAACAAGTTTAGTAACTTTGTTTCTCAACAAACGGTAAGATTCCCAAGATTCAGGTGTTAAATGCAGTATGTGTCTTCTCCACGCACAGTTTCTCACCTTTATCCATTTCCGTGTTCGACTCCGGATCACGAATTTGAATCCTTTTTTCAGTTGTTTTGAAACATATTTTGAGTGGAATTCTATTTTTCGGTTGATTTTCTGAAGTATCGATGACCAGCATTGTTGGACATCAGTGCTAATCGGTGCCCAGTCGGTGACTTCTTGAAGAGACATTGATAATGCAACCGTATCGATTTTTCTTATCAATTTCTGAGCATCACTTGCTCTTATCGCTTCAGATATATAGTCGAAAACAATGACTACATGATCACTCTTTCCAAGAGGTGCTTCATAACGGATATCCTCTATGACATTTTCCTCGCTAGTCAAAACAAAATCGAGAATGGACGGTGTGTTTGTGCCTCTGAAGCGAGTGCTGCTTGAGATGTGGTTGAATAAAGGAATTTCGTTGAACATTTTGTAGAATAGATGATCAAGAGAGTTCACAGGTGGAATCTCGCTTTTTAGTAAATTCGGGAGATTAAAGTCACCCATGATCAGGACGTTGTTTTGATATCTGGAAACAACCAGCTGAGTTTTCTCAATTAAACTAACATTGTATGCTTCGTCTGCTGACGGTGGTCGGTAAATCACACCAACAACACAGTTTTCACATGATGCTAATTCAAGTGAACACCAAAGTGTATCTTCCAGTATCAAATCATTATCCGTTATTTCTCTGAACGTGAGGTGTTGATCATAGTAAATAGCAACACCTCCTCCTCCAAGATCCATTCGAGTACGATGAAAAAGAAACATGTTTGGAATGAAATTTCCTCCTCAACTAATTGCTGATTGAACCAAGTTTCCGTTACGGCTATCAGGAGTGGTGAATATTTTTGACGAAGCTCGATTAGTTCGGGTAACTTATTTATCAAGCATTGTGCGTTGGTGTATAAACATTTGATGGTAGATCTTGACAAAAGTGTTGGATGATGAGTATTTGAGCAGTAAGTTGAGTACGTGTCAAAGATGGTGGGCCTCGTTTTAATGGGTATATTACATCACCGACTCCGATAGAGTCGGTCGACATCCGTTTTTTGGAGCAGGAGTCCGGGCATCACTGTGCTCAGTACCAACGGGTCCGGCAACTTCCACGATAAAGCAGGTTTTCAGGTGTTTACTGACAATTTTGATCTTTCGTGGAACTTTGTATCGATACTGTTTCCAGTTGTTAAGCACGGCGTTCACCATAGTGGTGGTCAAAAGTGTCAGTTTAAGGGGTCGTGGACCATTACCTTCGTAATTGGACGACTTTGGGATTCGGAACGTATCGATAACCGTTACATTGGTGGTTTGGATAGCATTACTGATAAATCTCCACTGTTGTAGGTCGTGGTTGGATTTACACTTCGTATCTGTATCTGAACTGGTGGCATCTTCTGGGACATTTAAGAGAAGAAGGGTGCGCTTGTTACGATCGTTTGCTTTATTTGGGTTACCTTGCGGTGGCGATTTTGCCCGTTCCGACCAGGGCACATCAACAAATACACGAGATGTATTTTCCATGTCGTCCCGTAGCAAGTATGTCGACAGAAGTACATCTTCGAAATCCTTCTCATTTTGCACTACTACTTTGAGCAACCGCGGCTTATCTTGGTGTAGCGCTTTGGCATGACGACTCAAGCGAATCAACGAAACCGGGTGGATCGCTTTCAGATTCATGCGATTGCACAGTTTCAACCATTCAGTCAAATCATTCTGATGTCTATTCGAAAATAACGTCTCAGTCGGCTCTGACACGTTGGTGCAGATAACACTAAGATAAATTCCTTTTGAGGCAACTTTCGCTAATGGGGCCTTCGATGTGAACGTTTTCGGCTTTAATACTGTTTTAGCACTCTGCTGGGTGCTGTGCTGCAAGAAATCAACCTTTTCCATTGATTGGTTTAGTGGTAAAGTTGAGTATGATGGATTATCTACCGGCTCTTCTACAGTAACGATGGGTAACGACGGTGTCTTTATGACGTTTATTATCAGTTCATTTAGTTTTTGTATACTAGATTCCATACCATTTAGACGCGTCTCAATATCATATTCAGGGGTTTTCGCCGTCGAGGCTGACGGTGTTGATTTGGCCTTGCAAAGCAGACAAACATAACAGACATCAGGACAATCATCTCCATTAATAATCGATACTAAATCCGAAGTCAGCGATTTGTCACATTTCGCATGCACTTTCAACAAACAGGCGTAACACGTGACAGACCTCGCCTTTGACTTACCGACTTTCGGCAAACCGTGCACATGCATCCCGGTGCGCTTTGTATCCTTTTCGGGGTCATCCGGTGAGGGTTGTGTGCAGTACTGTTCCGATGTGTGTGCACAGGCAGTGGTTCTGTCGAGCGATCGATGATGAATATGGTGAGCGCGACGAAAAGCGTTGATCACTAATAAGAACAAAGTCAGAATTGATTCCGGCGATGCGCTTCGGTAGTTGCTCTCACGGCATTGAATATATAACCAGTCGACGGCGAAGAATAAGATCTTTCCGATGACGTTAATCCCTTTGAGTACTTGAAGCGTATAAACAGAGTTGCACGCGTAGATCCAATATGGGAAAGTCACGATAAATCCGAATTGGCTCGTATTATTGAATACCGCTACGAGAGTGGTATATCCAGAAAGCTGAATTCGAGAGGAGTCCAACAAGGTATAATATGTTCACGTACGTGTAAGTGTAAGAACAGTATATCCTGATTAACAGGAGCTCAAAATAATGCGACCGCACGGCACGGCACAATGTTGTGAGTGAAGGTGGCTAAAAGCCAATCACGCGCCCAGATTTACTTCGACGGTATGCGGTTGAGCACCCATCACTTCAATGTCGAGTATACAGTTCGTACTTTTCACACGTTCTTGTTTTCGAATATCTGGAAAGTAAGGTAGGGTCTCTCTTCACCAGCACGGTGAGAGGTCATCTATTCAGGAAACAATGCAATAATATGCGTGAACAATGTGTGGTGTATGAAATCACTGGCCTGGTCGACGTGAAGTGAAACAAAGTCATTGACTGCATGTGGGCTAATTTGCTGTCAGGTTGTCCAGGCCTAGACAGATATGATAAAAATGTAAAAATACGTTTTTTTGTTTTTTTTGAAGTTTTTATTAGACAATATGCGGAAATATGATAGACCATTTAACGTCTAATTCCCTTTTTACAGCTGAACAATTTGGGAGGCTTACTATTTATTCCAGAAGCTTGTTCCAGAAGTTGACGACACGGTTGCTAAAAAAGTGCTCACGTGCCAGTAACCTGGGCCTACTCTTAAGATCAAGTCGACACTTGAGTGCTGTGCGATCGCTTAAATCTGTGCTCTCATACTTTTAGATCTGTTTTCTTACTCGCTCTTCTGAGCAGAACGGTTCAGATATCATTGAACTCGTCTCAATTCACTCGTTTGGATTATACCAGTTTCAAGTTCGCGCAAGTCAAATCCTTGAAAATCCAAATTTTTGAATTATAACCCAAAGTACCCACGCGTGCAACAGACCCAGTACTTTGGAATATTGTTATAGTTCAAATACCATCGAGAAGTGCAAATCACTCCGAATCGACCGATATTTTTTTGAAATCTGTGAGATCGAAAATCGTGAAATCGCAACAGTTTTATCCTACCTCGTTCGCTTTTCATCGTTTGGATCACTTAACTCCGATCCAACGCATTCACTTCACCGCTTGTTATCGATCGATCAATAACTGCACTGATTCACCCCTCACCGGATTGAAACAATGACACGCAGGCTGACCCCGAAAACCCAGACAAAAAGGCCGCACGTGATGTGTGCAAAATTTGCAACAAAGGGGTAAGCGCTAGATCTCAAAAGTTTCGGCTGCCTGAGTAAAATACATGTCAATTGTGATAAAGCCCCAACAGAGGAAGTAGCATCGATTATAAACAGCGTGGATTTCCCCAGTGTCTGTTACATATGCACTTCATGTCGAAGCAAACAGTCTAGCGACAATCCACACAACGCTGCCTATGAGGCAAGGCTTGAGCCTCGGTTAGAAATTTTAGAAAATAATTATCGAATAATTAAGGAAAGGCTTAAAACACTCTTGATGGATAAAATTGCCCCAGGAATTCATCCCGAAGCAGATGATTCTCAAGATAACAAAAAGCAATCTGAACTTCATCAATCGACGGAACTGTTGAAAAAAGTTAATAATGTACCATCAATTCCAGACTCAGAGGTTACGTCCAAAGAGCTCCAAGTAAACGCGTCACATTCTAGCAAGGTAACATTCGCCCTGATGTTGATTACAGTAGTCGAGAAGCGGTAAAACATTAATTTTATATAGACTTAGTCTACTTTCACGAAGGAGGAATTTTTGATTTATTAAACCAAAATTCTGTCTAGATCTTCATGATGCTTAGCAACGTTACAGGCGTAAAGTTTCTGAAGATTCGTCGGAGCATACCTAGAAGCTTTGAAGCACGCTTGTATATGACCTTACAATGTACGCTGTTCTTTAGGCTGCCACATATTCAGACTCCAAGATCCTTCTTCGAAACGGTCCAGCTCAAAATCGTCTGCCCAAAGTGATATTCGTACTGAAAAGGCTTACACATTTGCGGTAACTTGCATTTTTGAAAATTGAACGGCAGTTTATTTGTAACTGACCATTCGTGTAGTGCATCTAAATCACTCCGAAGTTTTACGCAGTCTGGAGTTGATTTTATTAGCATCCAAAGTTTAACATCATCCGCAAAAAGAACTACCTCGCATGAGACCGTCTCAGGTAAATCATTGATGTTAACTAAAAAAAGCACTATTCCGAGAACGGAACCTTGCGGTACACCACTGGAGGTATTAATGGCTCGTTATTGTACACCGTTAACTCAAACGGTTGCCTTGCGCCCATTGAGGTAGCTTTCGAACCATACGAGTAGCTGCCCGTCAATACCAATCTGTTTTAGCTTTTGTAGCAACAGGATGTGATCAATCCTGTCGGAAGCTTTCGCCATATCCAGATAGCACGCGTGCACACTGTCTCCTGCGTCAATCGTTTGGGTCCAATCGCATAATACCTTCAGCAAGTTTGTCAAGCATGAGCTAGCTTTACGAAACCTCTGCTGGGCAACAGATAGTATATTTTGTGATTCCAAGTGCTGAACTATGTTTTCCGTCACTATGCGCTCCATAACTTTGGATATCACGGGGAGTAGGGTAACAGGACGGTAGTTCGCGGGATCTGAACGGCTATCGCCCTTATAAATTGGTGAAATTACCCCTGTCTTCCACTCTGTTGGCACCACTCCTTAGGTTAGGGAATGTTGGAACAACTGGTATAGTGGTTCACACAGCTGCTGGTCACAGGATTTTAGTAGTGCTGGTGTTCTTTCATCGGCTCCAGAAGTTTCCCTAGCGTACAGTCGACACAAGTGTCTTAGTATTATCGCTGAATTAATCTCAATATCATTCAGTTGTTGAAATACAATCGATGTCAGTAATTTCGTATTCGCGCTAACCGTTATCAGACTAAACACATTTACAATTATATAAATCATCAGGTACTACATTTAAATTAAGAAGATTGCAAACTATTTTATGGTAAGAAATGAAGCTAGATGTGATTTAAATTCATTTAAAGAGGAACTGAGTCTGTTATTTTATATGAGGCTTATATATGTCACATTTTAATCCCAACTTGCAAAACAATGAAATCTACCAAAAAAATATAAAAAAGGTATTAAAAACTTAAAATCATTATGTTTTCAATGTACATTCTTATTTTTTAATGATGAACTATTTTAATCTGATGACCTCTCACCATGCTGATAAAAAGAATATCTTTCATTATATTCCAGTGTCTTGTAATACCGAATCATCACTGAAACTGGCTCGAAATCTATCCGCCCGAGATTTGTTTCGTATGCGATTCACTCTCCTGCAGATAACGGAAAGCCGGCTAGTGAACACATTTTGGTTCGATTCGTCGACAATTCATTAAGAGTATTGGAGCACACAGCGTACCATACTCCCATGCTATTAACCACACCCTATCTCATCTCCACAATTCCTTAGATTTTCTTATGCTGATGGATTTAGGTTCCCTTTTCAATCTTCTCAACCAATCTTTCCTCACAAAAACGTGAATTGATGCCTATATCATTCATTTTTCAATTTGTTATGACCACTTCGTTACCATTCACTTCACTTTTTCCATAAATACCTTCCATTTCTGTTCTCCATTTTCTTCGCATCCTTGCCATTCGTAAATCCTGACAAAACCTAAATGAAACCTTATTGTTATTAGACATTAGGATTTTTTCTTACTTACTATATATTCGTTCCCATTATTGAACGGAAAAAATGTTTAAAAATCCCGCTCACTTCGGTCATTTGCAGTGTTATATTTTCTTTTGCTGTTCAAATTTTGATAAACTGATCATGTATTGCATGCTTTTGATGTCCAATAATATATATTATTATTATTAAGATAAATATGAATATAAATAAATTTTATTTTCGAAAATCCAAGGCATGTTGACCATGATCAATTAGATTGTAGTATGTACAATTGTAAAACCAATTTTGAAGGTCATTTGTTTCAGCGGAATTTAACGTTCAATAAATATAAAGGTAACATTACTTCAAAGTAGCTTTCAGATATTCTGTACGTGATCTGATATAGTGTAAAAACACAGATATTGTGAGGAAAAGTCTAGAATTTATGTGTGGATCTAACAGTATATCCTGAGCACGGTTGTGTGAATGGAAGATGAAAGATATATAATCATAAAAAGGCGAGAGAGCTAATGAATGTCGGATGTCCAATCCAATGAAAAGACGAAAGTCAGCAGTTGATTTTGAAAAAAACGAAATATTGAAAAAGAGAGGCTTTTGTGTTTTAAAAAGATTTTCATTTTATTTTTGTTGTTTTTGACAATAAATAATTATGCTCAAGGGTAATGCCACGGGGAAAGCGTACAACAGTAAGTAGCTAACGACCCAAACGAGCATCTGCAATTTCTTTCCGTAAAAAGCAGCAAAGCAGTAGCCATCACTGCTAAAACATTCTTTTCATTATAGAATTTTGAACTGTTTGACGAATGCAAAGCAAAGTTAATTTCCCGACTGTCTTTATGGAGCACATCTTCATAGGATAAAAATCTGAAATCCAGATTTTGTGATAAAGGACAAAATCGCTTCACATGTACCGTTTGATGACAGCTATAAAAGATTGGCTGAATCCAATCCCAGAAGATTTAATAGCTACGCTAAATCAAAAGACAAAGCCAGGGAAAGTATAAGAAATTTGAAACTGGATGACGTAAGAGTAGCAGATTACGGCCAGTCTAAAACGACTATATTCTCCAGGTTCTTCATTGGCGTGCAGAGACATGATTAATTTTTAAATGCACCGTCTAGGTTGTTAAATCTACCTCCTGGTGCTCGTGTACTAGATGAGTTGTCGTCCAATGAAGCCGAGGTGTTTGAAGCACATATCCATTTTCGCTTCAACAAAGCTGAGGGACCAGATAGTATCCAAATAATTATGCTAAAGAATATCGCCACAGTGCTTACAAAACCTTTATGCAAGCTCTTCAATTCATGCTTCAACCTGGGAGTGGTTCCTATTAAGTGGAAAAAAGCCATAAAAAAGGAAATACAAAAGGGTGGTCGCAGTTCGACTCATGGTAACTATAGACCTGTTAGCCTGACAAGCGCCGTCTCAAAAGTATCGGTAAAACTAATGCGTGAAAAGTCTGTCAGTATCTGTGTCAGAATTCTCTCTCAGTGTAACTCAACATGAATTTCTTAGGGATAGATCGTGCCTGACTAACCTTCTTAGTTTTTTCAATACTGCCACTAAAAGGATGGATGAAGAAAAGCCTGTCTACCCGGATGTTTGCAAGGCTTTAGATTCCGTAAATCACCGCCTTCTAGAGATTTAGCTAGAAGCAAAAGGCATACTGGGTAGTCTACTTGCTTGGATAAATGCATTCCTTTGAGTTAGGATATTCAGAGTCCGGGTAAAATCTACGCTGTCGAACCAGATTGACGTGATCATTGGGGTACCCCAAGGCTCGGAATTTGGTCCTCTACTATTCCTGATTTTCATCGATGACTTGTCCTCTGCATTGATGTGCCCATGCCTCATTTTCGCGGATCAACGGATTAAGATACGCTGATGCACAACCTTGAACAGGTTATAAACTTGTCATATCATTTAGACCGCCCAACGAACTATAATAAATGCCAACTCTTTTCAGCACTGGTTATATAATGTTTAAGTTCAGGAAGATTAGGCAGTACACCATTCTAAGTGTTATCTGGTAAATAATGTTAATACTGGAGTTCTGTTTTTAGTTACACAACACTTTTTCAGCTGACCTCTGACCGTATGGGTTAAGTGAAATAGTTTTTTGAAACACAAAAAAAGTTTCTTTATCAATTTGTCGTATTTGTGGAAAAATTCTGCTGTCCATCGTCTTTTCATTGGATTGGACCCGCAACATGCATAACTCTCTCACCTTTCGGTGATGAGACCTCTCCCATCTTCCATTCACAGTTACAAACGCCTGTGTTACTTACGAATCAATCCAAGTAGTGGCTGGTGTTTTCAAACGCACTACCGAAAGAATCTAGGCACTCGTTTCAACTTGGTCGACTATCATCCTGTGACACTTATACTGATACTGATTATTATTTATCACGAGGTTTTTCCTAAATAATCTCCTGGCGCCGCGATCGTCGAAGATATCCAACGCATAATTGAAAAAACGATCTAGAATTGGTGGTTGATTCTATGCAGCTTTTCACTGAAAGATATTCTGGACGATCGATCGACTGCTTAGCGACTTAATGTCCTTCGCAACAGAACTGAACTGAACTGAACAATTTATTGACCTTCAATCGTCAACCAGAATAAAAATCCGCTTCTTTCAAAATATGAGTTTATTTCGCTCATTTGATCTATTCTAATCTTCTTATACAATTTCTATGTTCATACAAACTTTAACTTTGAATGATATTCCTAAATTATTTTGACATTCATTTTGTTTCAAGAAAACCAAAATTCAGTCCAAATAGACAAATATGGTGCAGTTCAGATCAATTTGCACAGGACAGTATGTGGCTAACAAGCCAATCGAGCGTCCAGAATTTCTTTCGGTGGAAAGCTGCAGAGAAGTACTCACCACTGTCAAAACGTATATTCTTTTTGTCTATTTGAAATCTTCGCTGATCGCGAAGCCAAGAGATTATCCGGGTTGATCTTAGGAAGCACCGCGTTATAGCAGATGCTGGGAAAAGAAAAAGCAGTTTCTCTTCACCAGCACGGTGAGAGGTCAGCTGAAGTAGCATTGTGTATAATAAAAATAAAAAAACACAGAGAACTCTAGCCCTCACTTTATTTACGGGATAACGCTAAAAGATGAAAAACCTAAGCTTGTAAAGCAATTAAGGAGAGTATTCAGGAAACAACTTACCCCAGTTGCGGTCCAACCCCTGCTTAAAACTAGACACGGTACTGCAGGATATAAGTTCTTCTGGAAGAATGTTCCAGAAGTTAACAACCCTAAGGCTGAAAAAGTGTTTCCTGGAGTCTAGCCGACATCGTTTCTTAGCAATTTTAAGTGAGTGGCCCCGGGTGCCCAGCTCGGGGCTTAAGGTAAAGAAGTCGTTCATTTGCACGCCACTCAAACCCTTCAAGATCTTAAAGGTTTCTATTAAGTCACCTCTTAAACGACGGCGCCTAAGGGAGAAAAGATCGAGAGACATTAGGCGCACAGCGTACGGTTTCCCTCGCTGACCTTCAATCATGCGAGTTGCGAGGCGCTGTACGCTTTCAAGTCGAAGGATGTCCTTTTTGTAGTGAGGACACCACGCCTGAACACAGTATTCAAGATGCGGCCGAACTAATGCCTTGTACAGTGGCAGGAATACATCGGGTCTTCTGCTCGATAGCACTGATTTCAGCCGAAAAAGTACCTTGCGTGCACGCTGAGCCGCAGCGGCACATTGGTCCTCCCATTTGAAGTCAGCCCTAACCAGTACACCCAAATCCTTAACACACTGTGTGGCGTTAACACTGAGGGAATTCCCCGCCACCTGGACCGAAATCTTATCAACCAGTGTTGACAAGAGTTGGCTCTTATTTAGGTTCAGTGGGAGATCCCACTGGTATGACCAGTTTATGACCCGCTCAAGGTCGTGCATCAAGATATCTTCATCCGTTGATCCGATGAATTTCACATCATCCGCGAAAATGAAGCATGGGCACTTCAATTCAGAGGACAAGTCATCGATGAAAATCAGGAATAGAAGAGGACCAAGTACCGAACCTTGGGGTACACCACTGATCACGTCGGTTTGATTCGACAGCGTACATCCTACTCTCACTCGGAATGTCCTACCTGTAAGGAAGGCCTTTATCCAAGCAAGTAGACTACCCCGTATGTCTTTGGCTGCAAGCTTAATCTCTAGAAGGCGGTCATTTACGGAATCGAAAGCTTTGCTGAAGTCTAGGTAGAGGGCTTCGACAGGCTTCCCTTCATCCATCCTTTTAGTGGCAGTATTGAGAAAGCTAAGGAGGTTAGTCAGACAGGATCTACC
This sequence comes from Atriophallophorus winterbourni, assembly GCA_013407085.1. Classification (NCBI taxonomy): domain Eukaryota; kingdom Metazoa; phylum Platyhelminthes; class Trematoda; order Plagiorchiida; family Microphallidae; genus Atriophallophorus; species Atriophallophorus winterbourni. Next base: position 28,852 of record JACCGJ010009307.1, on the reverse strand, counting down.
CTTAAGAAATCCATGTTGAGTTACACTGAGAGAGAATTCTGACACAGATACTGACAGACTTTTCACGCATTAGTTTTACCAATACTTACTCCACTTACTGGGAACAACTCCTAGTTGCAGGCATGAATTAGAGAGCTGGCAAAACGGTTCGGCAAGCACTGAGGCAAGATTTTTAAGCATAATTGAGTAGATGCCGTCCGGTCCCTCAGATTTGTTGACCCGAACATGGATAAGTGCGTCAAACACCTCAGCCTCATTGAAGGACAACTCATCTAATACATGGACACCAGGTGTCAGGTTGAGCAGACCTGACGGTGCGTTTGGAGAATTATTCCGTCGTTGAACGCTACTGAAAAACTCTGAGAAGGCAGTCGCCTTAGACAGGTCGGTATCGGCAACCAACAGTTGACCTGCAAACACCCTTGTGTATTGGCACGACTATGGCTTCCCTCCACTTACTTGAAACAACTCCTAGTTGCAGGCATGAATTAAAGAGCTGGCAAAACGGTTCGGCAAGCACTGAGGCAAGATTTTTAAGCATAATTGAGTAGATGCCGTCCGGTCCCTCAGATTTGTTGACCCGAACATGGATAAGTGCGTCAAACACCTCAGCCTCATTGAAGGACAACTCATCTAATACATGGACACCAGGTGTCAGGTTAAGCAGACCTGACGGTGCGTTTGAAGAATTATCCCGTCGTTGAACGCTACTGAAAAACCCTGAGAAGGCAGTCGCCTTAGACAGGTCGGTATCGGCAACTTTTCCGTCCTCCAGTTTCAAATCCCCTATGTTTTCCCTAGTTTTTCCTTTTGACTGTGCGTAGCTATAAAACCTTTTCGGGTTGGATTTAGCATCCCTAGCTAGAGATAACTCAAAATGCTGTTTGAGCACACGTTGTAATTTAACACAGGCATTCCGAGCGGTTTTGTAGCGGGCCCAAGAACCAGAAGTAAGGGATAGCTTATATTGCCGCCATAGACGATCCCGTTTACGGGTAGACCTACGGACTAGAGGAGACCACCAGGGTGGCCTTCGATGCCTTCTCACACACTGCAGCGGAGCGTACTTGTCTTGTAACTCGTTTAGTTACTTAGAAATTCTATCCAGTTTTCATTTACATTTGAATCGCTAGATAACTGAAGGGAAGATTTTGAAGTCTGCAAGAGTAAACATCAGTCAACACGCCTAAAATTGCGTCTAGGACGAGAGAAAGGTTTGCGAAAACGCAATATCGCTTCGAAGCTTATCATTACGTGATCACTTTTGCCGAGCGGCGGTAGGTACTTTAAGTGACTGATGGCTTCTAGCTAGGACGACAATACCAAATCAAGAGTGGATGGAGTGCATCCATGGCGAAACCTTGTAGGATCATTGACATGCTGGTGCAGCGCATGATTATGGAGCCATTCGAGAAAGGTGTCAGATTGCTGGGTGACTAGACCAGTGGGGACAGGCCAATCTATGTCTGGGAGGTTGAAATCACCCAAGATAAGTACACTGTGAGCTGAGTGAAACAAACCGTCGAGTGTCTCAATACGCTTTGTAAACTCCAGTATGGATGCACTGGGAGTGAAGTAGACACAAGCAATTGCGAGCGATGACTAGTCGCAAGTCAGGATACTCGTAACAACTTGGACGTTTTCAATGGCTAGAGATATCCCTGTACCCATGTTGTGCAAACCATACTCCAAGAGCAGTGCAACGCCACCGCCTCTCCTATCGCCCGGCCTATCGCATCTTATGACGAGATACTGTTCACTGATGTTTACCGGCACCTCATCAATCGCAGACAGCCAGGTCTCAGAAAGCGCAATAAACCTTGGGTGTAACTGAGCCACGCAGAGAGAAAGTTCAGCCCACTTATTCCTGATGCTGCATACATTTGCACGGATGTGCAATCGTGCAGTACTTTGTGCTGTGCGGCTAACACCGTGCTAAATTGATTGGCCAGAGGTAGTGAGCTGCATGCTGATACAAGCTGGAGTCTCACTACCATTTCTATTTCTATTCTATTTTCTTCCTCATATCTGTCTAGGCCTGGGCAACCTGACAGTATCTTAGCCCACGTGCAGTCTCTGACTGTACGGCACTTTGCCTGGATCAGGCTTGTGCTTTCATACATACATACATATACATTTGCATACAATACTTGGGCACTGGTTATTCGTGCTTCTGAAACTAGTCCTGTTTGGCCCTCGGTCGAAGCACCCGAGGGAGCTGCACGTTTTTTGGCTTGCTACTTAGAGTAGGAGCATCAGTTTCGGCAGCCTCTTGCGTTAACGTAACGGACCGTTGCCTGACAATTGAGACCGCATCCATAGAAGAGAAGCAACTACTGGAGTCATCGTCTCGGGTGCCATCGTCAAGTGCGCTAAGACAATCAACGTCATCTGGGCCGGACAACAAGACTAGTGGCAAAGTGCTGTTCGGTATGCCGTCTGTGACTGAATAGCGTTTTGCGCTGCATCCGGGTTAAGAATGACCGATGTTCTCATTGCTAAGTTTCTCCTATTGGAATCAGAATCATTTTGCCGAATCCGGGACGGAGGGTTGTCGGGCTTTACCTGAAGTTTATCTAGCGTTGAGTTTGCGATATACTCAGCCCTAGCCAGGAATGCATCCCGATCCGCCTGATAATTAAATTCAACCAGGATTGGTCGAGGGCAGTTACCCATCCTCCATCTTCCTACTCGGTGGATTCGCACTGTGGAAGTAGAGGGCTTCATGTCCACCATTCGGAGAAGATCGTTTATAAACCTACGATCAAGATCTCTGCGAGACTTGGATTCCTTAATATATGGTTCCGCTCGATTAAAAACTAGTACATTTCTAGTTCTAGATTTCGGAGCAGAGGAATTGCTGTGCAGTGATTCGATTTGCTGACGCAAACCATTTAATTCCTGAATAATTTGCTCCAGCATAGGCGAACCGGCATCAATTGAATGTTGCCGTTTTCGTGTACTAATCTTACTGGCCTTAGTACGCTTCTTGGAGGTGCCAGCTACATTGGCCACCTTGGGAGTGGCAGCTTGCCTGGGTGGACGGGTTACCTGGCTAACCTGTTCGACTTTCCCCTCGGCTGCAGGTAATCTAGATTTTTTATTTGCACGTTTTTTCAAAGTTCTCCGTACATTGGCCTCCTTGGGAGGATGGTGTAACTGGTTAACTTTGTCAACTTCCGCCTTGACTGCAGTTGTCCCCGCGCTCATGTTTGCGCTCAAAACAGATGCATAGGTTTGAGTGGGTACGACGTTAGACGTGCTAGGCGAAATTTCACTATTTTGAGGTTTTACAATAACAAAAGCAGCGTCACTGGCAGCCTTAAGGCAGGGGCTGCAATACCACTGTAACCAGCGGTATTTTGCATAAATCCCATAGTGATATTCATGTATGCCAGAGCAGCTAGGGTGAGCCCAACGCTTGCATGCTGTGCACTCAATGCCCCTGGCCACTTTTTTGCAGCAATTGCCGTTGAGGCAAGCATTAACTGTACTCATCTTACGGCGAGAAATATAAGAAACGATAATGTACCAGCAAGATTATAGACTGATTTAATCACAAGCGTAATTAATCAGCACGGAATATAATAGACAATTTGCTTTTTATAAGGTAGTTAGTCTATTTTACAGTAATTTCACAGAATAGCGAAAAGGCGTAATAATTTTTAGCAGAGCGTGGAAAATACAACCAAGTTGAACGTACCGCGCAAGTTCATATATCCACTGCAGTGGGTTATGCTTATATCTCAGTGATCTTCTTCCAATTAGTTTTTGTTTCATTATCCATTCATTCGTTTTTGCCGCATTTATTGATTTATTGCAGTATAAGAATAAAAATACAAACAAACCGGTGATTGGCGTGTACAGTAGGTCGAAAATGCAAAGTGGCGAACCTATTGGTGAGGGGAGTTTTTCTGTTACATTCCAGATTACTCTCATACCAGAAGTTATTTGTGAAGATATTGTTTGAAGTGGTGGACGCTTTTCTGTGGCATGCCACCGAAAGAAATCTGGACGCTTGATTGGCTCGTTAGCCACATGCAGTCCTGTGCAAACTGAACTGAACTGATTATTGTTCACCGTTCAAAATGTTTGGTCGTTGTTTGTTTGTTCCTATCACCTATAGCGGACGATATCCGCCTTTTGCCTGCGCAATCGGTTCATTTTTCTATCGTCTTCCAGTTAAGATATCAACTTGGGACATAGTCACCCACCATATCCTCCTGAGCAGGATCATTTGAAATTTCATGGTTGTAGCAATCTGATTCTGGAATCTATAAAGGCGGCAAACTTGGAAAAAATTAGGGCTTCCGAATTTAAAGTTAAACTTGCACTGAATAAAAACCTACCTTTGCCAGACTGGTGAATGGAGGAAGGCCTTGTAATTGTTTAAGCTAAAGTTTTGTTTTGAGTAGGTGTTCTCCTTAAGGTGGTAATAAACGAGCCTCTAGAAAGTTTTAAGAGAAAAGGTTACGATAATGTACATGGAAAAGCACTCTGTTTCTGGCAAACTCAGGGTCAACACGATGGCAACATTTAAGTCTGCTCTGTTGATGCAACACCTTGAGCTCTTGTCCGCGTATGAGTACAATGAATAGATGTATGTAAGATTTATGAAAACACAAGCCTGATCCAAGCAAAGTGCCGCACAGTCATAGACTGCACGTGTATGTATGATGTATGAAAGCACAAGCCTGATACAGGCAAAGTGCCGCACAGTCAGAAACTGTACGTGGGCTAAGATACTGTTGCTAGCTCCTTCTCGACTGGTCGGTCGTATGACGCTACTCAAATGTGCGTCTGGAGCAACGTTCATGAAGTTTTAATCGCGGTTGCCCAAACGGTGGACGGTAGATCGGGCCCTAAGTCGTGAAACAACAATGGTGTTTATCCTGGGTTCTAATCCGACCCGAGACAGGTTTTGCACTGCTGATGAGCTCAAATGAGAGCGAAACTCCAGTCCAGTGTTTCCAAAGTTAACCGTTGGGGTAAACTTTGAAAATATTTCGAAGGACTTCGTACTGATGAGTAGTCGTCAAATTTCAAAGGAGAAAAATAGGAAGTTCGGGGGATTTGAGGAGTCGGTCAGAATCGGGTAGGCAAGTGACATCACCAAAGTGAATTCGAAACGTAACGAAAGAATATATCTAGGATTTGTAACTAGTCATCATGATACAGGATGCGTGTACAACATAATGCTTGTCGCATGCATTTTGTGATTGCCCTCTTTCTTTTTTATGTGTTTGCTTGTCTGCGTTTCCTGATTCACATTGTTCTGCTCCAGACCGGTACTTTATGATTACGATGAAGCCAATGCTGCTAAGTATGTGTTGAGTATTCGAACTGTAAATAGATATATGCATTTAAAAGTGATGGGAAGTCAAAGCTTTTTATATTTGAGCGAGGTATACCGTTGTTCCGGTTGGTAGCAGCTGCTACTTGTTCGCATTTTTTGTTCTACTGGGGTTGCGCTGGATGATAGCAACGAAATTAAACTATTGAATCATTTATATTTTGTCTGTTTGTTTACTCACCTATTTTTATATGTATGTGTATATCAGATCACAAAGCTGATTCTGACAAAATGGTGCGCATTCATAGACAGCATTTTGCTTAAGATAATGTCAGGTTGCCCAGGGCTATATGGATCTAGGAAATTAAATCTAAAGTGGTAGTGAGGCTCCAGCATGTTTCTGCATGCAGCTAAGTACTAGAAAGATTTCAGTTAAGCATGGTTCAGCTTCGTAGTAGAGAAGCACTATACGATGACATATCAGTACCATCAAACGAACATACATACACTGCAAGTACAAAAATCTGGAAATGTTCAGTAAATTTACATTTTCCAATGAAGTATCTTAGCTTCTTTCGGTTTAGTTGTCTTCAAGGTTGCATTAACGGTAGTATAAAATTCAGCATTTGTGGATGCGTGCATACACATTTCTATTTGAGTATTCGCCTGCATTTTCTTGCTATTATTCGTGTCATCACCATAATGTACAGCATTACATGCACAAGGATTCACGGTGCAGACGACAAAGAAAGCAGCGACAGACCGGAACCACTGGCGTGAAGTTGTCTTCGCCTCATGTGCCACCCGGCACGGAGAGGACTGAATGAATGAATGAATGTACACCCAGAGGACATGATGATTTCATATTCTACAGAATGAATTAATGAAATCAAAAGCCTGATGCAGGCAAAGTGTCCCACAGTTATGGTCTGCCTGTGGACTAAGATTTTGTCGGGTTGCCCAGGTCTAGACAGATATTAGAAGAAAATAAAAATGGCAGTGAGACTCCGGCGTATTTCGCGTGCAGCTCACTACTACTAAAATATATTTAGCACTATTAGATGTACATCGCAGAAGTACTGCACAATTAGACACCCTTCCTAAATAGATAGGAGAGTTAGGACTTATAAAGCCACTGAACCTGCTAAAGATTATGCACGAATATTTTAGGGTTAGCTGAGCCCCGAAATCCTCTTTACAACAAGGCTACCATCAATCGAATAAACTTTAGGCTCTCAGCAACTATCAATCATGTGTCTGATCCTACTTTCCTCAAGGTAGTCCGTAAAATTATGGCCTTTTCGAAATCGCTGTTCCCTACTGAGGATTGCACTTAAAGGTCAACATCATACAACTAATATTGTTCACTTACCGTTCTCGTGTGAACTTCATGTTCAACTTGCACAGCGCGGAAAAGCGGTTGAAAGCGCATCGCGCGCTTCGTACCCTTTTTATGGTATACAGTTGAGTATTAAAATTTTTCTTTTCATGACATCCATCTGCAACCTAAATAGCAGTAAGTTGATGCAATGGGCACCATACCCTCAAGTAGACGAAATTTGCACAAGTTTTATTCGAAAATATTTGAACTTTAAGCTCTACCTTAAGGTTTGATACAAAACGATAAATAATCACGTAGATAAGAACAGATTATAACACGAAATATATCAATGTGTATGTATGTATGAGTATGAAAGCACAAGCCTGATCCAGGCAAAGTGCCGCACAGTCAAAGACTGCACGTGGGCTAACATACTATCAGGTTGCTCAGGCCTAGACAGATATGAGGAAGAAAAAAGAATAGGAAATGGTAGTGGGACTCCAGCCTGTTTCACCATGCAGCTCACCAACTCTGGCCAATCAATTTAGCACGGTGTTAGCCGCACAGCACAAATTACTGCACGATTACACATCCGTACATCACCTTCACCCATGAATAGCCAAACAGTACTTGAAGGACATGTTATGTTTATAATTTTATAATTTAAATGTATTTTCATCATGTCTTTTCATTTTCTGTCCACTAGTTCGGTGAGGTAGAAATAGTTTTGTGAGCCAGCTGATTTTTCGGTTTGTGATTTTTCATTTCTTCTGATCTGCTGATGTGGGCAATAAAATGTCAGTTCTATTTTCGTTATTCAACAATAATCTGGCCTAATTCTATTTCAGGTTATGGTTTTCACTGCTGCATGCCTTCAGCTGGTGACTCAACTGTTCGGAAACTGGAGCGAGGCAACAAGCAAACCACAATGCGAAAGGATTCTACTAAATCTGGCGCGACTACTAAGAATGTCGTTCAAGGAATCCGTAATGCCAAACAAAATGATGTTTCGGATGGTTCCGTTTACTTAGTCGAGGCAATTATCGGTGAAAAAACAGTCAAAGGTCGAAAATTTTATAAAGTGCGTTGGCAAGGTTTTCCTCCGGAAGCTGATAGTTGGGAGCCTGAGGCAAATTTAGCCAGTGTTATTGATGCAATCCATACGTTTCGTAAGAAGGGCTGTGTTCCGTTGCCGAAAATTGAACTGAACCCGGATTCATCTTTAAATATTGCCGATTCCCCAGCTTCTGTGCCCACTCCCCCATGCACTCCCGTTTATAATCATTCCGGTGGCACGAACCGTCTCAGGGGTGCGAGTGAAGAACGACAACCTGATGTACCTGGACTGAAGCGCAAGCATGATACTAAGACGCGTACACGTGGAAGATTTGAGTATGTTCCGAAGCATGAATTGGTTGCCTCGAAAACAAAATTCTTTGATGATATACGTGATGGTAAGATTGATTTAACCTCGAACGATCTTTACTCTCGTGTCAAGACACGAAGGCGTGCTACTGAAAATTCAGGAACACTTACAAACTCCGAGGCTGTGAGTGTCACATCTGTTTTGGAAACGGAAACCCTCAGCGTTTCGTCTTCCAAGTCCGAATTACTTAGAAATCAACCGCGAACGCCTATTTCCGATTGTCTCAAAGCTACCGAGTCTTTCAGCAGCCTTTATTCGATTGCAGACAGTATTGAATCTGAGCCGATTAAATCGGTTGAGCCGGATTTGATTCCCGATCCTTCGATTGGTTCAGCACCACCCCCATCCGATGTTGATGTCACAACTGATAAGCCAAGCAGCCCACCCCAAAAAGATCTATTTAGTTCAGTCTGTGAAAAGTGCACATATACGGGTCCGCCAATCACGCTTAAACCACCAATCGTCACAGTAGATGTTGCATTGTCCCCCATACATGATGTGGATATATCCAGTGGATGTGCGCATGCAGAAACGGTACGTTCTTTTCACAATCATTACATAATTTTCATTTTACTCTATACGATTAGGCATACTTTTGATTGACGTTTAGTTCTGTATTGATGTGATATCGTGTAGTGCTACCGGTTTTCTCATTTAAAGTCATGTTAGTTGATCGTCTTTTCATTTGGGATACGCTACAACCTTAAAGTCACTGTAAGCGTGGAATCACAAGCATTCATCTAGGCAAATTTTCGCATAGTGAGAGACTGCATGTCACTACAGATATCCCATCTCGCTCTCTAAACCCGTGGAATCCTGCATTGACTCATCCTATTCATGAATTTTCATAATAAACGCTATGTTTTAACTCTAGATTTTTGCCTTTATAATTGCTTATAGTGTCCTTGGTAGTGCGCCTTCAACTTAGGCGATTCTCAATTCAAATAAGATCTTTTTCTGGATTATTATTGTCATACGCTTTTTCTGCAGAACAAGTTGTTTATGTTTGTTACTACTCAGCCGTACCATGTCCATCGAACCATTCACAAAGTCGATCACGACGATCCATAATGGAAGCACTGGACTCGAGTTTCGCTCTTATTGGAGCTCATCAGCAGTGCATATCCTCCTCCGATTCGGGTGGGATTCGAACCACCGACCATCGTCATTGTAGTCCCACGCCTTACAACCTGGGCTACCGTCCATCGTTTGACCGATTGCAATTAAGCTTTTATGAATCTTTCTCCATTTTTCATAAGTGCCAACCCATCATTAGTTGCATGTATATATAAAATCACAAAGGCAAAGTGCCGCACAGTCAAGGACTGCACGTGGGCTAACATGCTGTCAGGTTGCTCAGGCCTAGACAGATAAGGGAAAGGAAAGCAGCAGTGGCGATGAGACTACAGCGTGTACTCGCATGCAACTCACTACGAGTGGCAAATCAATTTAGCACGGTGTTAGCTGCACAGCACGGAATTGCTCGTCCTTATGCATCTTTAGATAATACGGTTTCGATGTGTAAGTCTTGGCGGATGCAGCATTGCATAGCCCTAATCACGTATAACAACAGATAAGTATCACTAAAACCCAAAAGTAATCTGTGAAACATTTCATGATGCGTAGCTCATGTATGAATGTATGAAAGCACAAGCCTGATTCAGGCAAAGTGCCGCACAGTCACAGACTGCATAGCTCAACATAAACATAATGTAATAAAGTAACCGACAGGTACATCCGTCATACGAGTACTTCTTGCGACATCACATTGGCAACAAGGTCCTTCATCGTATTGCCGATATAAAACAAATCAACTTCAATCACGTATCGTGTGATATCAATTGTAAACTTGTAAAAATCGTTATCAGACTATGCACTCCAAGTGGAACACGATTTGACTAAGCACGCATGATATAACTGCCCAATTTTGATGGTGAAATGAAATTGCATGTTATATTGCAACCAAGAAATATTTCAACAAGTTCAAGGGATCAAATTCATATTTTAGTTATTTGGATAGAAACATTTGATTGTTGAGCGTAGGTAAGCTTGTATACTTGAAGAGTATTGATCAGAGAAGCATAAGGCATGTACTACTAATGATTATAAAACCTGACGCCTTGTACATACTCCCACAAGCTCAATTAATACTTGGCAGAGGTTATGGAGTCAACGTAACAACAATTATTCTCAGATCAGTTTAGAATGTTTTACATGCATAAATAATCACTCATGCAGTAAAACGCACACCACCTGGTAATAACTTAGCCGATGAACAAAACGAAGTAAAGAAACAAACTGCAAATGATCGAAAAATCATATTGTTTCTCTTGCTCCTTATTATCTATTGTGCGTTTCGTTGTTTTATTCAACGACGAAATAACGGTATATCATATGAGCTAGACACTTACATCTTCGAAGAAGCCTTGAGTTTTTCGAAGGATATGTTTTAATTCTCTTAATTTAATGTGAGCTTTTGCAAGGGCTTGACCCTCTGTCGTCTATCAAGTAAAAGAAAAAGTTCTTCTGCACTTGAATTCACTTCCTTCAATTCATTCTCTAGTTTTTCAAAAATACTTTCGAGGTCGATTATTCCTCTCGGAGCTTGAGCATTCGGGTTTTCACGGGTATCCAGAATAGGGAAGTTATCTTTTTCAATTTATTTTTCAAGAAACCTCAGTTTTCGTTAGACAACCACCAAACACTGCCGTGCTTATCGTTTTCTTTTATCGATCGTTGTACCAGTTATAGTGAGATCCTCTCTAATTACACCGCAACCATCCGTACGTATTTAATATCCGCTTCCTCTGTAATACGGTTTACGATTGCTATCGAAGATCAAATAACCTATGCAGCAAGTTTGAATTCGTGCAACTTGCCTCATGATTACTGTCAGTTTGTGTGAATAAAATTGAGCGTATCAGGAACACAGGAGAACTTCTCAGGCAAAGAGATTTTACAATCTCTGACCCAAAACCCGATTAAGCTGTTTCTCATGTGCACTGATACCTTTTGCGTCAAATAAACCAATCAGAATGGCGAAGCAGAGACTCAAAATATATAACGGTTCACCGGAGTTTGGAAGTGAAACCTGTGGAGGTTTGCACCGATATTTTAAAAGTAAAAATGAGCTATGGCAAGAAATAACGATAGTAATATTATACACTCACCCCTTTGTACGGTTCAAGTTAGTAGCCGGTAATGTGCAAATTCCAGGGGTTCTCACACAGCACATTCTCCACAGCCGTGGATAGGAAACAATGTCATTGGTCTCAGTGTTCTACTTTTTGTTTTAAAAATGCAAACTTTGAAATGCGTTCTTTGATTGGTCGTATTACTCGTTCATAAATAGTTAAGCTGGGCAATTGACTGTTGGGCCTTTGATCTTGTGTCAGCTGTTACACTTTGCACAGTACTAATAACTACAATCAACTTTTTAGTGTCATTTCTTTCACAATATTTTATCTTTGTCTGTTGCACACGATTTTCGTTCGCTTGTTTCGTTGAGTGTATGCATGAGCTCACAATCCTGATCAAGAATCCAGATTTTATTCGGAAATAAATCAATCGATTTAAATGTACCATTGGATGACATTTATAAAAAAATACAGAGGATGAAATCAAACTTCTATTGAGGTGTCTAGCTTGTTGGGTTCATATGTGGTCGATATACAGGGCCGATAATGGAGTGTTCTTTGATATAAACATTCAGTTTCGATTTGAAACACGGATCACAATATCCTGTGATAGTGATTTCCACAGAAAGCAAATGCGCACCGAGAAGAAATAACGTCTACAATCGAGTCTGATTCCAGACTTGTGTTTCATGATAATGTTGATAGTGAGTCTTGATTGTGATATAACGAGACAACTTGAATGACTCCGTGTATTCTTAGGAGAACTGACTTTTATCAAATCGCGGAGAGAGTGATTTTCCATCCGCAGTATTTTATATGTTAGAATCATGTCGCTCCTTACTTTACGTTGTGTAAAATCGGTCAATCCAACATGGTCATTCGTTCTTGATATGAAATATACTGCATCCCATCAACTAGCTTCGTCGCTCGGTGGTAAAGTTTACCCAGCAATCCAATGTGTTTTCGCTGCCATGGTGCCCAAACTGGGATCATGTATTGTATCGTTGGATGAATGTCAGTATTTAGATAACGAGGAACGTTTTAGGAGAGAACCGCCCGAATATTCTCCTCAGCTTGCCCTGTTGACTTTCTGGCAATGACTATTCGGTTTCAAGTTATTGATAATCCACATACCGAAATGCTTTTCGGCGCTGGTCCAGGTCAGGTTTTCAGGATGAAGATTATATGTATGCTCGTGTTTCCGGCCAAGCTGTGACATTTTGGATTTACGTATGTTGAAAGGCATCTGATTTAGCTGAGACCAGAGAGGGCATCCAAATCCTCTTGCAATATCAAACAATCTTCAATCGATCGGATTTGATTCCATATTTTTATGTCATCAGCAAAGATCTTACATCGTATCACTTGCGCGATATCATTTATGTATAACATGGAAAGGATAGGCCCGAGCACTAAACCTTGAGGGCGTCGCTGGTGAATTGATGACTTTTTGATAGAACGCCGTCAATGCGGACTCGCACATGCCGATCGGTCAGATTATCCATTATCCACGATAATAAGTTTTCTGTTATCCCTTATTGCACTAACTTTTTGTTGAAGCAGGCTGTGGTTGACCTTATAGAATGCCTTTGAAACATCAAAGAACAGCCATGGACGGAGTATTTTAGTTCGAGAGAATTTGTCCAATCGTCTAGAATAATGAGTAGATGTGAGAGACATGATCTGTTTCGGCGAAACCCATGTTGCGTTGCTTATAAAGTCCTTAGGTTTCAAGGTGACCCACGATACACCCTGTTAGGATGCGCTCCATAATTTTCGAGATGCATGAGAGCAGCGTGATAGGCCCGTAATTTGCTACATCGGAACGACTGCTACTCCTGTAAATTGGTGTTACCACACTTGCTTTCCAGGAAAAGTGCCGCACAGTTGAATACTGCACATGGGCTAAGAAACTGTCAGGTTGACCAGGCCTAGACAGATATGTGAAAGGAAAATAGCAATGGCAGTTAAACTCCAGAGTGTATCCGCATGCAACTCAAAACCGGTGGCAAATCAATTTAGTACGATGCTATCTGCACTGCACAGAAGTGGTGCATGATTGCACATCCTTTGAATAGTTTGAAGACTTTAGTTGTCATAACAATCATATAATTGCCTCATATTAAGTCTGTTCTCCATTTTATCAATGCTTCGACAACTCGTTTTAAGCATTTTCAGATGCTAACACCTATTTTCTGCTCTGATCATTGGCCACATTGTGAGCATGTTCCTTTTATCTGAAAACGCTAGATCATCTTTTTCACGTAACATCCGGCTTTGTATTTTTCGAATGCGAATCCACTGGATTTACTAGCTAAACTGTTTTAATGAATTTCACAGACCGAGCAATTACCGTCTGAAGCTGAAGATGCCCTCGCAAAGCCGACTCAGGCGCCGACCAGCGTGACTTACGTTTCCTCACTCCGAGAGCTTGCGCGCTCCTATTTTCAGCTTCTGGAAACATTCGATCGGCCTTCCACGTCTGATGCGAAATTTCTCACTCTGGATAATTTGGCAGTCTTGCGACCCAGTGTTTCTCCGAACGAACTCAAAAATGTGGAACATTTGCTTGAAGTTATTAACAGTGAACGACTGGAGTTTTCTGTAATAAATTATTCCCGTGGTTCCAGTCTTCCAACGCATCGCACAATACATGACACCTCCTTGACATCTAGCGGTGACAGCAATCTTGACAAGATTCTGCGTCAGCTTCTCACCGATTCATCCCAATTAAACGATTTATTACTAGCCATTGTGCAGCATTCCGCCGGGAGACCGTTTCTGATCGAGAAACTTTTACAACTCGGTTTAGATCCAAACATTCAATTGACCTCGGCTCGGTGCTGCGAACCGTTGCTCGTGTTTGCCATCCGTTTTCGTCACGTGCACATTGTCCAGGCACTGCTGAATGCGGGCGCGATTCCAGACCCATGTCTTTCCGGTTCGGAGAAGTTGACTGCTTTGGGGTTGGCCTTACGATTGGGTGATGTGGATTTGGTGTCCAATTTACTATTGGCTGGTGCAAATTTTTATCAAGTGAGTATAGTTTACTCTCAGATGAGTTCCTCTTCCCGACAATATTTCGGTTCTTTTGTAGTTTCGTTGCACGCATATCTACTTACAAACTAAGGTTTTCCGTCTTACTTATTAGTGAAGCTCATAAGACGCTTTATGGTGCTAGTTAGATTGCACAAGCAATAGTACTTTTTTACTTGAGAAATCAATTTCCCGACCGCGTAATTGTTTGTTTTGCATTTTGTACTGATCAATGATCAGACTGTTGTCGTTTTTTTACATGTTTATTACTTTTCACTACTGCTCAAATGGTAGTAGCATAATGTTTAATGCGTTTTATTGACGCGTTAATTAAATCTGCGGTAAATTGTTTTTAAACGTTTCGAATTGAGTTATTGTTCTGTTCCAGAAACCCATTACATTATATTGTGAGGCGAGAGTATTACCTTCAGAATTGGTTCTTTGTACTGGATCGAACATTCACGTGGTATTCACATTCTTTTATTTGAATTATGTATATATAAAATCACAAGCATGATCCAAGCAAAGTGCCGAACTGTCATAGACTGAACCTATGGCGACATTCTGTCAGATTGCCCTGGCCTATTGAAATATGAGAAACGAAAATAGAAATGGCTGTGACTCCAGCGTGTATTCGTGCAATCCGTGACATCCACGAAGCCGAGTCATGGTGCTAAATTGATTGTCCGACGGTGGTGAGCTGCATGCTGAAACACGCTGGAGTCTCACTGCCATTTCTATTTCTATTCCCCTTCATATCTGTCTAGGCCTGGGCGACCTGACAGTATCTTAGCCCACGTGCAGTCTCTCACTGTACGGCACTTTGCCTGGTCCAGGCCTGTGCTTTCATACCAGGAGGAGATAGTCGCACAAAAGTAAAGTAAATTGTACTCACATGCTGCTCATTACCGGTGCCACACCAATTTGACATTTTCTTAGGTGCACAGTAAAAAGTACTGCACATCCGGGCCGTAACAAAAAGATATTCTGTTTCAACCAATGCATCACAGAGATATCGCTAAGGAACTGTGAAACGTTTCTCGATTTTGATCTAATTCTTTCATTTAATTGCTTCATGCATTGCCGACGTTTTTAAAATTTAATTTTAATTTCTCAAAATTGTTGTGTAATCTCAAAAACAATCGATTGTTTATTTGCTCGTTGTTCAAATTTACATTCAACTGTGCTGTATGTACGGATGTGCAATCGTGCATCACTTCCGTGCTACGCAGCTAACGCCGTGTTAAATTTAGTTGCCACTGGTAGTGAGCTGTATGCGAATACACGCTGAGTCTCATTGCTATTGCTATTTTCCTTCCCTTTATCTGTATAGGCCTGGGCAACCTGACAGTATGTTAACCCACGTGCAGTCTCTGACTGTGTGGCACTTTGCCTGGATCAGGCTTATGCTTTCATAGCATACCTTCTCGTGTAGGGGTGAATCGTAAAGCAACAGGAATGATGTGAATAAGGTTGCCCCGAGAGTCTTCGAAGCGTGGACCGACGTTAGGTAACAACACAGAACAATATGAACAAGCAAAGTGTAAATGTTTACGGCACTTCGACCAACTTCAAATTTGTGACTTCTCAGTGAAATTGATGTTGCTCGTATCTGGGGAATATGTTCCAGTCTTCAAATATGGTATGGTGTGAAAGCCCAAGCCTGATCCCGTCAAAGTGCCGCACAGTCAGAGACTGCACGTGGGTTAACATACTGTCAGGTTACCCAGGCCTATACAGACAAACAAACACGAAAGACAATAGAAATGGTAGTGAGACTCCAGTGTGTTTCAGCTTGCAGCTCATTACCAATGACCAATCAATTTAGCACGGTGATTTCTACACAGCACAGACGTACTGCACGATTGCACATCTATTTAGACGAGGAGACCGCTTATTAGATATTGCAAACACTGATACCCATAAATAGTAATAATAATATGCTCTCTATAGTTCGACATTAAAAAAATTTCCACCATTTACACATGCTGTGCAGCTAACCGTACTAAATTGAGTTGCCACCGGTAGTGAGCTGCTTGCAAAAACACGCTGTAGTTTCACTGCCATTTCTATTATGTTTTTCTTTTTCATGTCTTGGCCTGAGCAACCTGACAGTATCTTAGCCCACGTGCAGTCTATGACTGTGCGGCACTTTGCCAGGATCAGGCTTACGATTTCTTACATACATAAATACATACATGCGTACATACTAATCGGTCGATCACAAGAAAATAATTTATTCTGTATTTTTGTGAGAGTTCGAATACGCCGTCTAATAATCACGAAATCCTGTGTGAGAAATGAAGGAAAAAGGAAAGGAAAACATTACGGACGATGTGATTAGCGAGCGTGACGTGATAAATCACTTGAGGCCTAACTCCAATGCACTCAAAACGAATAGTATAGAATGAAAACCCTTGTACTTCAGTGAGTATAGCCTTGAGATGATGAGTCCGTAAAAATAATCTTCCTCTCGCACGACGTTTTCTCCGTTCACCAATACACTAGATGAATTCCCTTTAATTCGTTCTCAGAGACTAACGGAAGATTTCAATTTATATATTTCATGACACCATTCATATTTCAACGGCTTTTTTTAAAGCGCCCAGAGTATGATCTATTAAAGTTCATTTTCATGGAATGAATGAAAAACGTACGATTTTTATAAAGCTTATAACCGTTAAAGTTCTGCCTTTTTACTACACCGCGTCCAATTTACCAACCTTGCCACTGATTCATCGCGTCTTTCTTGTTCTTACTTTCAGGTTGAACCCAAAACCACAGCTTTGTCATTTATTATGCGAATGTTGAACACTGAAACTTCCACCGATCCGAATACACCAATCAAGGGTTCTTTAGAAGATGCCGAGATTCTCGACAAATTGCGGTCACCCAATCCTTTCGTTCCAGCGGTGCCTTTACCCAACCCTCCGGAGGGTTTTGTCCTACCCACTCCCCCGAAAAACACGGTGATTAACGCGCTGATCAATTCGAAATGTAAAGTGAACACCGTGTCATCTTATTCTACCAAGGCCTCGTTAGACCGTCGTGCTTCAGAGACTCCGCTTCCTTCGGTAGCTAGTCTGCGGGGTATGTACGACCTGATCGCGGTTCATCACGCTCGTCTTTCACAAAAAGTCTCCAGAGTAGTGCGTGATTGGCTGCACAAATCTGGACTCACGCAGGTCATTGTCATCTCTCCGTGCCAATGGGTTAACATCCGCACCTCTTCGACCACCGTTTCATTCAACTGGCCGCTGAATCCTCGAAACGTTCCCAACTTGACCAAGATTACCAGCCGAATCGCTCCTTTATTGATTTTAGTGCATGGTCGAGTATCTCCCCCGGCCTGCTATGACACGTGGATCGATGACTGTGGGCCGTGTTTCATTGATCATGTGGTTTTGGATGGTGTGACCTACCAGAAGCCCTTGGGTCGGTCTCTGTTTGTCAGTACACTTTTTCCACTTGGTCAGATGCCCGGTTCCCTTGAATCCACTACCAAGCGGCATGATGTCCTGATCAAATTCCGATCACCTGATGATGAGCCTCCTCGGGCAACTTGCATTGCTGTGATGATCATCGCGGTCGCTTTAAGTTTGACTGCTCCGCATCCAGGGTCCAAGTCTTCCCGCACGTTCGCCCGCGGTAATTCTTCCGTCCGATCTCCTGGTACTCGTGCTGTATTGAGCCCGAATCTTTAGCATCCTTGCTTTCCACTCTCTTTTTGATGTGATGTATTCGTATTTATTCTGTGATTCAGTGGCCTTGCCCGCTCTCACCCGGGGGGCGGGCTGACCACTCACTGCCAATGCTCGTTCTTTCTGTACAGCTTTATTACCACGATTTACGACTGTTGTGTGTTGCACACCAGGTCGTGTTTCCGTGTTGGCGCTTTCAATTGTGGACGAGATTTACAAAATGACACACTTCCTCGCTCTTTCACTCCATTCGGCCTCTGTGATGATGATGATGTTTTCTTGCCCATTTTGTGTACAGACTCGCTTGAAATGGTGCACATATCATTTTCTCTTTACATATGCACACGCACGAGTGCTCACACGGCGTTGTAGAGGGTAGCGCTACGGATGTGTTGTGGCTGGTTGCTGCTCTCTTTGATCTTTTCTTCGCCCACACACTTTATTCATCTTTAGCGACCAGTCGTCTTTTTTCCATTCGACTTTATTTAACTTTCGTTTTGATGGTTTAACATTCACCGTTCTAGGATTGTTCTAAATTCATTCAGTGATAATAACATAGTTCCCAGCATTGTGTTGAATTTTTGGTAGCATTTGGGTCTTACGCAGCGTATAAAGAAGAATAACACAAAGTTATAATTGAATGTCACTATTACATAGGGTTCGTACAACGAACCACTATGTTCAAACACAGAATCACATAGTGATTCAAGACGTTTATGGCTGACCAAAGTAATGTGTTGCTCACATCCCCACACCACTACCGGTTTCTGGCTGTCTGCCGTAATCAGGTGGAGACTGTAAGATTAGGGTCAGTAAGTTTTAAAACAGTGGATAAGTGGTAAACAAAGAATAAAACAATTTGTATGCAATCCTTTAAAGCAGTTTCTAACAGATGTGAGTCATAGTGTCAACTGACTTCAAATCGGCCGTGCATAAAATTAATTTCTCCGCAGGTTTTTTCAACATTTTTCGTTAAATGTCAACGCTAGCTGTGGGCAAAATGCATCATTTTTTCGTATCAACTGAGGTCAATTTTCGACACGCAATTTTGAACGAATTACAAGATACCGGGAATTGTTGTGACACTTTTGTCTCAAAAGTTTTGGTTACACCATTTGTTAATAAACTGAATCACATGTGGAAATTATCAATCAAGACGGAAAAGAAACATCGTTCAGTCGACAAATTGATATCGGGACCTGTCGGTCAATTTGTTTTAAATTATTTGGTGAAATTTTTGTAACCGCTGAAAATTCGTTTATATGAATAAAGCCAATTTCTTCTTCTGACCTTGACCGTGTTCCCTTCTATCTGATTGATGTGAACACACCGATACCCCAAAAGCTTACTATAGACTGCTCAGTGGTAAGGTCAAAACAGAGGTGGTGGTTGGAATGCCATTTAGTCATGTTCTCTGTCCTGACTATCACCTTTGGTCTGACAGAACGTCTGTGTGAGAAGTGGAACGTTACCCAAACACTGCTATTACTGATTGCATACAAATTTCTCTCCCTATATGAATAGACGATCAGTCCCAAATATATTACACTCAAGAATAAAACAAATGTATTCGTTTGCACGAATTTTCAGCTGATAATATTTTAAAAATGTAATATTGCATAGAACAATTCGAAGTGCCAGTCAGCTGCAAACCCGAAACGGCTTTTTTCGATCTACCAGCGACATCTAAATACGTCGATATTGGTGATGAGAGTAGATGAATGTCCCGCTTGCATGCTTTTTCATGTCAGTGTTCATTTAGGAGAATGCACCAAACTTTAATTCCTCGTCATACCCAAGTGTAAAACGGCTATTTATTGGAATTTTTCGATTACCGTTGATTTACGTTGTTCCTGGTTTTAAAATGTATGACACTGGCGAATAAAACGAAAGATGGGATCGATCGAATGCGAAGCGAAACAAATTCCGAACCTAATCAACAGACCGAAAAGTGTCCAATAACTCACACATCGAGACAGGTAGAATAAGCTAGATTTCAAAGGCCAGTTCTTTCATGGCTTTCACAAATGTTTTGTGGTATTGGTCACGAAAAGTTGAAACGGTGTGCTCCAAACAACTGTTCAGTCGGAATTCTCTAACGCAACACGGTTTATCCTGCTGTGTTCACACATACACCTTGGTACTCATTGCTTTTTCAACGATAAATCTTAACTTCAAACAATCGGCAGCGTTCGGTTGTGCTATCGTTAACTTCGGTTTTGAACATTCCATGTCCATCGCGTGATGGTCAGCTGATCGGGAAGGTCAAGGTGATGAGCCTAACGCAGACCATAGAATGTAGCATACTGAAGCGAAAAATTGAGCCGATGTGAACGATTACTTCAAAGAGTACACGACTCTTCTCAAATGTTTACGGTTGTATTGTGATATTCTAATAACCACTGATCCTTCTGGAATGTTACTGCAAAGCATTTGGACCGTTCTTCCTGGTCGCGAAAACCTCGACTTTCCCGAAACTGTATTTACACTATCAACGGGAAGTGGTCAAGTTTTTATATTCCCTCTTGGTTAGAGTGGCTCCACTGGAATCACTGGAGAAAAAGTTTACAATGATGTTTTGGATACCGGGACTCGCGTTGAAGATCTTAGTCGCTGGAAAAGATTGGATCTTTGCGGGCATCAGCTTACGGTAAATGAGTAAAGCAGAATTTGAAGTACAGACCACAGTTGACATGGATACGGAATGATCGTTTTAATGCCTTCGTTTATCACAGGGCGTGTAATGTTTTAGCTTTTATTTAAGTGAAGAGGGAGCATTTTTGTATAAAACACTCGGTGCGATAAGCAATGTGCGTCATTGACGCTATATTAGGGTAATCTTAGAGAAGAATTAGTGGGTGTAGTAGGCTTAAAGCGTCTCGCTGGATCGATTCAAATCGTTAACAAATCCAACATCCTGAAGTCAAACATCTCTGTCAGGCGTCGTCCATCCCGCGGTATTCGGTCTGAGACGGTTAGATGTGATCCGGTATCCAAACGTACAAGCTGCTATCCAGGTATTAAGGAGCTCTCTGTAAATCCAGACACTGACTGAGTTTCTTCGTGAGAAGCACTAAACTCATTTTCCCGTCACTGGCTGTGGAATCACAAGAATCTAAAGTAAAGTCACTTACGTATTGGTGCTTAAGGTACTGTGGTCAATGCCAGCCACTTTCGTATCGGGTACCTTCCGTCTTTTAAAGTGGATAGTTCGCTTTCGAACGCATCAATGTGTTCTCATAAAACCTGTATCTTCTACCATGGATGTACGTCACAAGCGCATTATGGTTTTATGCCTCAACATTCCGATTCCGAAGGAACGATCATTTCACAGTGATAGGTAGTATTCGGTTGATCATTGTACGTTGAGAGTGTAATCTACGATCATCAACAAAGTGCAGTATATGCTCTTCCCCAGATTGCGATTTGCCCAGTACCTCCAAAGTGAACGGTCAAGAGCAAATTGTACCCTAACTCGTGTGGTTAATGTCAAAGCGTTTCATATATCTTTTGCGAACGTCTTTGTACCGCATGTGTGGTTTGCCCAATGGTTGCTTTCACTTCGCAAGTACAATTGGTACCACAGAGTAGCATCATGAGGCAGTCGAATGCTGACTGCTTCACAGATTTAGCGTGCAGTTTACGCAGTACGCTGTAAATACGTTGTAAAATGTAAAGGAAATCACAGTCAGTTCAAGGTTGTCATCAGTTATGTAACGTAACGCGGAGTTTTTGTACTCTCTGATGAGTAATGACACACTCATTATCATGACAAAATCAAGTAATTTCTAACTGTTGGAAGATTATCAAAAGGACCAAGCTATTCAGTCTAAGCTTTATAAACGGATACGGTTGGCTTCTTAATCGGTAAAAAGATGCTGATTTCGCCTTTGTAGAGACCGCAAACTGACGTGTGAAGGGAAATCACAACGTCTATTGAACGGCATGAACCATGGGAATGAATCACTGTCGTAACACCGCGTCAATCGATTTGAATCTATGCGAGGTTCGACTGTAATCCCAATTCAGTCTACTTCGAATTTTAGTTTACGCTTAGCATAAGGCTTAAACTGCTGTTGAGGATAAGTTACTTTCCTATCGCTGGCTATTGGTATATGTTCCAATATTCCAAATCACGAGTCTCAAATACACTTGACCTTGTGAACAACATTTAATGACCAAAGTATTGGGCGTCCGTTACAATCACTTTCCACGGGCACGAAGTATACATTAGCTGACCAATCAGAATCCGTTCAAGGAGCACGAATCAGAATGCGTTTATTTTTAAGTCAATCATGGCATCTGGCCGTCCTTTCAAAAGCGCTGCATAGCCTACACGCAACATATTTTGACGATGTCACTAGTTCAGGTCAATTAAGAGGCACAATTTCAGTGGGAACCTTTGTCTCTGGCAAACTGTAGAAAGAACGAAGGACGTCTTCCAACACATCCTTCAGAATCGTCAGGCTCTATTTGTCTCTACCAGTCGTGGGCATCGCGAAATTCTTCAGCACCCTGAGCTTGATGGAATGTGCTCCCTGCTAGTACCCAAAGCAGTGGAATTGCTGACCGACCACCTGCAGCAAAACCGTCTGATGACTTGCGTCAACATACAGGAATTATCCGCGGTGACTGAAGGTTCCAAGACATACAAGGTATCTACAGTCACCTGGCAGTGTGATTTTGTGAACGACTGCAGCTGCAATCCGATCCCGCCCTACATGATTGCCCATTTAGGATTAACTGAAGTATCTGAAGAAACAGAATCTAACGTGGGTGATGACGATTGAAGATGAAATACTTGTCGATTTGGATGCGTCCCAGAATACGTAATCAATAAAAATTTATCTCTTTCCAAGCGTACTTTTTAACCATTATTTTAATTTCATTGCCCTGAACGAGTATACCGGGTCTGCCTATGTATTATTTGTTGATCATTAGCCCCGTTAGTAATGTACTTTTGCTCATGTTGACCGCTGTGTGAAGCGTCTTAGACAGCGTTAAGTTGAATTGTTTCCACAACCAAGATAACACAGAACGTCTGAAATGGACCCCTCACGGTCGACAAATTTTAGAAACATTTCATGCTTTCAGGTGAGAAGGTGCGACAGTTGGGAATAAAATGTTCCGTGTAAACGAAACAAAATATGACTGCGCATTCGGTACAATTGTTACAGTACAAACGAATACGGATTGTCATCACAATTGACAAGCACATAAATATATTCAATCCATTCTTCTGTCCAATACTTTTCAATCAATTCTAGTGGATTATTTATATCAGCAACCGGGTCAGTTCTTTCGGTATCTTCTTCAAAGTTGTGTCATATGTAACGACCATACGTGGTCGATTACGACAATATACTTACATGTACATGGTGGTTTCCAAACTTAACTTTATCAATCTTTCATGGATCGTTGAATACTCTTCAGTTATCTTACTCGCAGATAAGACACAAATCTGTCTATCCATCAAATATTATTTTTTCACATTTACATTCATGCCGTATTCTTGTGATGTTGTAAATCGTTTGAGTTTTAAACCTTAAATTCTTGAATGCTTTGATTCTTGAATCCCATACACTTCATTTGCTTCTGTTATGTACTGGGGTCGACAGACAGTTGTGCCTGCTGATCAACTAAATGATACGAGAGAACAATCCCACCGAGAAAGGGAACAGAACAACGCAGGATAGTTATGAAATAACCAAGTCGAGACTCAGGACACAGGTTCGCAGGTCCTATAGCTGGACAGGGTCAGTGTTTATATAGAGAACAGTAAGGGGTGTGCGAAGTAAGTGGCAAAGTAGTCCGTCCAAAGTAAGACAACGCATGTTGGGATAAGAACATTGAAGCTTATGGTTTCAACATGCCACAGCATGCATCCGCACTATTCGGATACGGTCATTACCGATGTCGAGATTCAAGAATTTATGGTCCAAAAATAGACAGATTATACACCGCTGTTCGTATATCATGAAACATAGGTTTGCTCCGTTCGTCTATATCTATCAACAATGCAAGTCCGAGAGGATTATTTCTTCATCCACACTTTTCAGACGACGATTTTGACACTTTCTCCAGAGTGAACAGGGCAAGTCATTCCATATACCTTTTGCGCATAAGGTGAGGTCTGCTCTGATACGTATTTATTCCAATATTAACACCATTTCTATAGCATGTAGTCCGTTGAGTCCTAGAAAACGCACACAATGTCATTTGATATTCCACATCTTCACCGAAACTGACGTCGGTGCCTTTATCTGGTGCGTCTTGTAGAAATGACTAGGATCAGTGGTTTATTTTCCGCACTGTGTATCCACATCAATCTGATACAAGTGAACAAGGTCAAGGCTAGTTGACACAGCTGCCCACATACGTAAAAGTACATAACTAACGGGGCTAAGGCTATTTATGAAGAAAAACAAAAATCTAATTAACTAGTAGGTATAAGGTGAATAAAAACTATTTACTTTCGCATCAGTGTCGAGCGCCAGATTGTGGAGATTTCTGCCCCATCCACCATATTGACATGGGCAATTTCGACCGCCTCCCCATGTAGGAGTTCGTTATACGGTTTAATACCGCACCTCAATATTTCCACATTATCTAGATCGACGCTGTGGTGCGTATCTAAAACGTGCTCCTCCAAGGCGGAATCACGAATAAGTGATTGATATTCCCTCGTGTCACGGGGCTGTCTCTGCACACGCTTTCGGCGTTCTTCGATTCTATTACGAAGTTCCCTGGAAGTTTACCCCATGTAAACACCAGAACAGTCCTTTCAGTTGATTCTGTAGATGCTGTTCGTAACGCTAGATAAAGATACCCTATTCTACAGGTACATCAGAACCGAAAGGTTTATTTTTCACTTTCTTATAAGTTACGCGCATTGCTGCCTGGATCAAGATTCTACGTATCGCTTTTTACATACGGTATACAAACTGTATCTTGGTAATCTTTGTGACGGGTATTTTACCTTCATCAATTGGCGTTTTATAAAACGTCTTGGAAAATCTTGGTCTACGAGCCATCGGTTCGCTTCACGGTGCGCCTGTTTTCGTTCTCTTTCGTCGCTGGACATGTGTTCTATCTTACGCAAAATGGAAGAAGCTATGGAACTGAAGACCTGTCTTGGATGAACGGAAGTGTATCGTAGTACAGCATTTGTATCGATAGGTTTTCGATAGCCAGAAGTTTTATTTTCCCTTCTACTTATTATGCTAAACAGTCCAAAAATGTAAGAGTGCCTGTGCAGGATTCCACTTCCTTTGTGACAGTAATACATGGGTCTATTTCATTTAAATATTTGAAGAAGGCCTCTAACTGATCTCGCTTGATGATAACAAATGTTTCATCAAAATAGCGCCACAATAATTTTGGCTTGAACCCTTCATTGTTAAGGGCTTTTTTCTCGAAATGCACCATATACATGTTCGCACGTACTGAAGATATCGGTGAACCTATTGCCAGCCCTTCTTTTTGTATATATAATTGCTCATTGAATACGAAATGCTTCATGTTTAAGCAGATCGATACACCGTTGATAATTTGCTGGACGCTCAAGTTTGTGCGATCTGACAAACTGGCATCAGATTCCAAGGCCGTCTAGCTAGTTGTATGCACTTGTTGTATCGACGTTGGTGAACAAAGCGCTCACATCAAAGCTAACCATTAATTCATCGTCATCAATTGCTACCGACTTCAAGCGTGCTGCAAAGCCATATGCGTTCTTGATGAACGAGGCAGTATTGTCCACTAAATGTTTCAACAAATAAGCCAAATGTCTAGCTAACCCGTGCGCGGGTGATCCGATACCATCGACGATAGGTCTTGAAGGATGCTTTCAAATTAATTCAAATTCAAAGAAATTCCTCTATTGCTGAAGAAATTCACAGTTTTAATGGTCCAGAAAGCTAATACTTTACAGTAACCATAGTTTAAAAATATAGGGAATGCATAAAAAACAACTAAGATGTTTTATCATTATGGAACGTCAGCTTGTGTGTGACCTTGACCTCCACTTGTATTAGATTGATGTGGATACACACTAGTAGGCAAAGCGACCACTGATCCTGGTCATGCCTACAAGACATGACACACCGTAGGCGTTAATATTGTCTGGAATATTTGTAGCTCGGGTCGTTTTTGTAGCGTACTTGAATTTGTTCTCCGAGCTTGTTGATTTTGCATCGGACGTTTCGTTGCCAGACTAGGCAACATCTTCAGCGATTGTTGGCAAATTGACTGCTCGAAGTGGCACTGCCGATGGTATTTGGCCGGCCGACCACTGGTCACGTGATCGCATGTGATTGATTGATTGATTGATTGGCTGCCTTTTCGGTTCTTCGTCTCAGTCGCATCCGTGCGTAGATGTCGTCCAAGCTCACGTGTTCGTTGATCGATCGTTCACCGGAGTGCCAGGCTTCGATGAACTCTCGTGCTGCTTTGTTATTAGCTCGGCCCAAGATGTGGCAGTTATGCCAGTCCATCTCGTGATCTTCGTTGTCGACGTGCGTTGATATGAGAGACTTGATGTCGTGACGTCGTACGCCCAGTTGATGCTCATGGATTCGAGTTTTTAGTTTTCGACCGGTTTGCCCGATGTAGTGTTTGTCACAGTGCGTGCACAGTATTTTGTACACTACGTTTGCGTTTTCATCTTTGGGTATTGCATCTTTCACTTTTGTGAGCACGTTACGTAGGGTTGCTGTTGGTTTGTGGGCGATAAAAATACCGTGAGGTCGTAGGAGTCTTGATGTCATTTCTGATATGTCTTTGACGTATGGTAACGCCGCCCGTTGCATAACATCAGTCTGATCTCGCCTAGGGGGTGTCGTTAGGCATCTACGGATAAAGTTCATCGGGTAAGCGTTCTTCTGGAATAGCTTGTATAAATATTGTTTGTCCTCTTTTTGCAGAGACGAAAAAAGAGTACTGACGCGCGGCCTAAACTTCAACTGCAAGAACGCAGACCCAGTCGAGTTCCTAGCATATTTGGAATCAACGATGAAACGGGCTGGATTAACACCGGAAACCCAGATTGAATGCCGACAGAAAATCGTACTCATGATGAAAGCAAACATCATATCGAACACCTTAGACAAAGAAGAACGTCACGCCCTGAATAAAATAAAGCAAGACAAACAAATTGTGATTCTACCAGCAGACAAAGGCCGTATGACAGTCGTAATGAACAGAACCGAATATATTGCGAAAGCAGAACAACTTCTCCAGGACACCCTAACTTATCGGAAAATTGCTTCAGCTACAACAGAAAAACTAGAACGAAAAATCATAAATACTCTGCAAAAATTGAAGACATTGGGGCGACTCACAGAAGAAGAATACTTCCGTATGAAACCGAAAGATTCTACGACACCTAGGTTTTACGGACTCCCGAAGATCCACAAAGAAGGTATACCACTTCGCCCAATTGTATCGCTACCAGGAGCACCCTCATACAAGCTATCCAAGGAATTGAGAAGAAGACTACTATACCTTACCCATGGGTCAGAACACTCAATCCAATCACCCGCAGAATTTCTACAGAAGATCAAAGGAACCAAGATCCAAGATGACGAAATTATGGTCTCATTCGACGTTGTCGCACTCTTCACCTCGATCGACACCACCCTAGCGAAGCAAACTGTGGCATCACTTTTGAACGAACGAATGATGGCCGATGGAGAAAGACTTAACAAAGAAGACCTATTAGAACTGCTCGACTTATGCCTTACAACACAATTCACCTTCAACAGACAGGCTTACGAACAAATAAGAGGCACCCCAATGGGCTCACCAATCTCAGGACTAATAGCCGAAATCGTAATGCAGAGGCTGGAGCAGATCTCCCTACCATTGATACAACCCACCCTATGGGTACGCTACGTGGACGATACTTTCGTGATTATTAAACGATCAAGACTTGAGGAAACTGCACGATTACTCAACTGTGTATTCAATGGTATACAGTTCACAATGGAAAAAGAAACAAGCGGTCAATTACCATTCTTAGACGTGCAAGTCACCAGACTGAGTAACGGCGAACTACAGACCAATGTCTATAGAAAGCCGAGCCACACCGACCAAATCTTGAACTTCAAAAGTAACCACCCAACAGCACACAAGAAAAGCTGCGTTCGGACGTTGTTTCAACGCGCTAGAACACACTGCAGAACACTCACACTTCAAAAAGAGGAAGAACAATATTTATAAAAGCTATTCCAGAAGAACGCTTACCCGAAGAACTTTATCCGTAGAGGCCTAACGACACGCCCTAGGCGAGACCAGACTGATGTTATGCAACGAGCGGCGTTACCATACGTCAAAGACATCTCGGAAATGACATCAAGACTCCTACGACCTCATGGTATTTTTATCGCCCACAAACCAACAGCAACGCTACGTAACGTGCTCACAAAAGTGAAAGATGCAACACCCAAAGATGAAAACGCAAACTTAGTGTACAAAATACAGTGCACGCACTGTGACAAACACTACATCGGGCAAACCGGTCGAAAACTAAAAACTCGAATCCATGAGCATCAACTAGCCGTACGACGTCACGACACCAAGTCTCTCATATCAACGCACGTCGATAACGAAGATCACGAGATGGACTGGCATAACTGCCATATCTTGGGTCGAGCCAATAACAAAGCAGCACGAGAGTTCATCGAAGCCTGGTACTCCGGTGAACGATCGATCAACGAACACGTGAGCTTGGACGACATCTACGCACGGATGCGACTGAGACGAAGAACCGAAAAGGCAGCCAATCAATCAATCAATCACATGCGATCACGTGACCAGTGGTCGGCCGGCCAAATACCATCGTCAGTTCAACTTCGAGCAGTCAATTTGCCAACAATCGCTGAAGATGTTGCCTAGTCTGGCAACGAAACGTCCGATGCAAAATCAACAAGCTCGGAGAAA
>JACCGJ010009306.1:0-20514 GCA_013407085.1 Atriophallophorus winterbourni | reverse complement strand
TGGCACTGCAACCGTGTCTAATAAGCGCTGGAAATACAATGCAAGAGGTTCAGAAATGGCATCAGCGACTGATTGTACCGCCTTTGGCGTTATTTGATCGATTCCTGCAGAAGAATTTGCACGAAGCAGCAATATCTGCTTTCTTACTCGGGTAGCAGTAAATGTAACCGATGAAATATGGAAGGGAGGATCAGGCTGCAAAAATAGAAGTAACTCTTTTGCCGAATTGCGGAAGATTGGCATGAAATGCGCTCTCAAGGCATTTGCGGCCTCCTTCCTCCTTCATACTTGTGGTCGGACCTCCATCAGTTTGCAGTGGCGGGATAACAGAGCGAACCTGTTGCTGCTCTTTGACATACTTATATAGTGACTTTGGGTTACACGCAAACCGGTTTGCAAGGAAAGTCTGGTGGTGCAGCTTGTCTTGGCGTACCAGTATAGTACAATAATTACGAAAATGTCGGTAGCACTCCCAATCGGATAGCAATTGACTCACTTTGAAGCGATTCCATGCAGCGTTTTTATAACACATCCATTTGCGTGTTCTACTGCGTACGAAAGAATTGAGGTTTCGATTTCAAGGGAATTGTCTTAGCCACAGAAGAATGGCTCAGAAGCAAGTGCCATCTTGTTACAAATTCAGTCCAAGTCGCTGTAGGAGTGTCATTAAGCAAAAAATCAAAAGTGTTAGCTGACATGATGTCTCGAAAAGTATTATAATTTGTTACAGTCTTGATTTTAACAGACGTTTGAACTGGATAGCTCGCATAGCAAGTGTAACAGAACGTTACGACTACATGATCACCTTTCCAAAGCGGTGGTTCAATGTGTGTTTCTTCGATCATCAGCTCTTCATTGGTTAGCAGCAAATCCAGGAGAGAAGGTACATCTCCTCCACGGAATCTTGTAGGTTCGCGCACATGTTTATATAACGGGTGGGTTGATATAAGTCCATCAAGTTCCGATGCAAAGAAATCACTTGCATGTATTGTTGATAAACTGGGCGAATTAAAGTCTCCCATCAGTAATACATGACTGTATTTTAAAGATAAAGCATGTCGCATGGACTCAATAAGTTTCCTATCAGCATCAGGATCGTTTTGCGGAGGGCGGTAAACGACACCCAGGAGAACATAATCCTGCTTTTTGAGATGAATACGACACCAAAGTGAGTCTACAAGAGGTAAGCAGTGAGGAGATAGAGGTTCACAAATAAATGAGGATGCAAAATATAAGAGAACCCCGCCGCCTTTGGTTGGACGATCGTTACGAATGACTGACATGCCAGTGAGTGAAATTTCCGCGTCTGTTACAGAATCCGACAACCAAGTCTCCGTAATAGCAATGAGATCAAAGGGGTGAGAAGCATGCCGAGTACGCAATTCTGGGAGTTTGCTGATGAGACCTTGAGCGTTTGTGTATAGACAATTCAGACTTTCTCTTGAAAGACAGGGATCCGCATAGTGGAAAATTATTGTGCCGACTCTGAAGTAGTCGGCTGTTGGAGGTTTTTTGAGAATGGTGCAGATACGTCAGGAGAGGGTGTGTTTAGAGGATACTTGGGTTTTGGCTTGTCAGCAGCCGCTCGCAAGCGAATTTCAGCGGGGGCTAGGTGTTTAAATTGGTACCAAGCCTGTAGAGCAGTGTGAACCATATCTTCAGAATGAAAAGTAATTTTCAATATCCTTGGACCCTGGCCCTTGTAACTGAGCGAATTCGGTAAGCGTTTGACGGCAGTAGTAAGAGTACCGGAAATTCTGCTTTGCAACTGAATAAAACGCCACTGATCACAGTCGTGGGTCGCAGATTTAGCGGCATCGTCATCTACGAGTTCCGGAACGCCATAGAGAAAGATACTTTTTTTGTCACTGGCTTCTTTCCAATTATACGACGGCTGCTTTTTCAGTCGACGTTCACTCCAGGGAATGTCCGGATGTATACGAATTGCAGTTGACCCCCGGTTCAAGGTGTGAGCGGCAAGCAAGACATTTTCGATATCTTCCATTGCGTTGAGCGTTACTCTTAGCAGTCTCGGTTCGCCAAAATGAGGTGAGTTTGGGTGACGTGACAAACGTACTAAACTCACTGGATCAGCAGACACGTGAAGGGTATCGCATAATGCACGCCATTGCTGTGTGTCAGCTTGCTGACGAGTTTTAAAGCAGGGAGACGTAGTTTCCGGCATATTAAAGCATATTATTGTCAATGAATCAGACTGACCAGGGAAATTCTCAGAAGCCACTGGATTCCTAATTGATGACATCACTTTAGCAAATTCCTCTGTAGAAAGATGAACATCACTTTTGGTTGCTGGTGAGTTTCCCGCGACTAACGACGCGAATGTGGGAACGGGATGAGGTGCGAGTTTTTCAATCTGCAACGGTTGAGAATTTGAAGAAGAAACATTTATTCCCTCTAATTGGCTCAGTCGCTTTTCAAGGAATGCTATTTTTTCGATTGTTGATCTAACAGTTTATGCAGAAAACGAACAATGGGGTTGTGTGTACAGGCTTTGCAAAACCAGAGCATAGTTGAATTTTTTTGGTGGGCAATAAAATCAGCAGGCGTCAAACCTGAGCAACCAGAATGAAACCAGGAACAACAAATGCTGCATTCTATTCCTTCTAAAACCGAAGTTGAACATCCGGTTTCACCGCAAACGGCAAGTCCCGGTGAGCTTTTGGATTCCTGAGATTTCTTACGAGTAATTGGTTGATTTGATGTAGTTGAAGAGTTACGACGAACAGTTTTCGAGCCACGGAGAACCATTGTCAGTAATGTAATGTTGAAAACTTAAATAAAAAAATGTTATAAAAATGACGGAGCGAAATTCCACGTTGACCTAGTAGGTGAGACCATTTACGTTGCCTGTTTTTTTCCTATTCGTGTATGCTTTTTAGCACGCCTCGTGCGACCCTCTGTACACACCACCCAGTAGTTTCTTGCAAGCTATCAGCTTTTATTACCACAATAAAACTACCCGTCTCAGATTCACAAATTGGAACAAACTTTTTGGGCTAAGCACGAATGAGGCCCGCCATAAGGCCTTGAAAACACCAACATTTTTCTCTTTGCTTTTTCGACTCATTGTTTAATCTATCCTGCGGTTTTTACAAGCTCTTAGCTTCTTATAACGTAATAAGCTTTTGAACTACTGATAGTGATACTAAACTTGACCTTGAAATTCAAAGCGGGAATGAGGAATATAGAGCCGATAAAATATTAATTGCCTTTGGTATTATCCGCACAGATTAATAATCAAAAAACAAATTCACACCAGACGGAGAAAGCGAAGCACGGAAAATTTAGTGGTTAAACAAAAATGTGAGTATTGTACATTTAAGAGAATACCGAAAGTAGAGTCAAATTATGGATTACAATCAATGATGCTACAACACTTAGTTCAAGTTCAAGTTCAAGTTCAATTTGCACAAGGCAGAAGGTGGCTAGAAGCCAATCACGCGCCCAGATTTTCTTCGACGGTATGCAGTTGAGCACCCGGCACTTCGATATCGAGTATACAATTCGTACTTTTCACACGTTCTTGTTTCCGAATAGCTGGAAAGTAAGGTATGGATTCTCTTCACCAGCACGGTGAGAGGTCAGCTATTCAGGAAACAATGCAATAATATGCGTGAACAATGTGTGGTGTATGAAATCACTAGCCTAGTTGAGGTAAAGTGAAACACAGTCATAGACTGCATGTGGGCTAATTTACTGTCAGGTTGTCCAGGCCTAGACAGTATCAGTATCAGTATCAGTATCACAGGGCGATAGTCGACCAAGTCGAAACGAGTGCCCAGATTCTTTCGGAGGTGTGCTTGAAAACACCCACCACTACCAGGATTGATTCGTAAGTAACACAGGCGTGTGTAACTGTGAATGGAAGATGGGAGATGTCTCATCACCGAAAGGTGAGAGAGTTATGCATGTTGCATGTCCAATCGAATGAAAAGACGATGGACAGCAGTTTATTTACACAAATGCGAAAAAATGAAAAAAGAAACTCTTTTTTGTGTTTCAAAAAAATTTTTCGAATATTTTTGTGTTTTTTTATCATAAAAATGAGGGATTTAGTCTTAAGGGTAATGCTCCGGGAAGAGCTCCTGCCACCGTTCGTCCAGCCCATGTTTGAACGCAATTACTGAAGTTGCCAAGATTAGTTCTGCGGGAAGTGAGTTCCACGCGTTCACTATACGGATGCTAAAGAAGTGCGTTCTGGATTCGAGCCTGGTGTGCTGTTTACTTAGCTTAAAACTGTGCCCTCGTGTACCAACCAAAGGAGAGAACCGGAAGAAGTCATCGAATTCTAAACAACTTAGTCCTTTGACAACCTTAAAGGTCTCTATAAGATCCCCCCTAAGTTGCCTCCTCCTAAGTGAGAAAAGTCCTAGTGCTAATAGACGATTTTCATAATTGGTGTGTGCTAACCCCTCGATCATGCGAGTGGCCAGCTTCTGTACCTTTTCTAGCTGCACTATATCCTTCTGGTAATACGGCTTCCAAGCCTGGATACAGTATTCTAAATGTGGCCTTACTATTGCCTTGTAAAGGGGCAATAGCACCTCAGCTTTTCTGCAAGTGAGGGCTGAACGTAGTCGAAAGAGTTCCCTCCTGGCCCTTTGAGCTGCAGCAGCACATTGGTCAGCCCACTTAAAGTTTGCGGAGACTACGATTCCTAGGTCCTTAGTAGACTTTACCCTACGGAACTCCGTGTGAGCTGAGGGCGTAGACACAATCATGTTGCCTGCTAGTGTAGAGAGCAAGTGACTCTTATCTAGGTTAAGGGGAAGGTCCCACTTACCCGCCCATGCTGTTACAGCTTCCACATCACTTATCAGATCGGAGTTATCCGACCTACCGACAATTTTAACGTCGTCAGCAAACATATAACAGGGTGAGCGCAGTTGGCTGGCAAGATCATCAATGAAGATGAGGAACAGCAACGGCCCCAAGACTGAGCCCTGGGGAACCCCACTCGTTACATGCGCACTTGCGGAGTAAGTATCATCTACCCTGACAGTAAAGGAACGGTCGCTAAGGAATGCTCGAATCCAGCCCAGAAGGTTCCCTGATACTCCTATGGCTGAGAGTTTGAGAAGCAAGAGCCTATGGTTGACTGAATCGAAAGCCTTACTAAAGTCGAGATAGAAGACTTCTACAGCTATACCATCATCCATCCTCTTAGTAACCTCGTTAAGAAAGCTCAACAAATTTGTCAGACATGACCTACCTTTTAAGAAGCCGTGCTGTGCGCCACTCAAAAGAGAGTGTTTGGTTAGATATCCACATATTTTATCGCGGATCAATCTTTCCATAACCTTACATAGTACACTAGTGAGGCTAACCGGGCGGTAATTATTGACCGCCGAGGAAGCTCCTCCCTTATGGATAGGTACTACAACGGCTGTTCTCCAGTCCAAAGGAAGGGTGCCCTGACTGAGGGATGATGTGAAAAGTTCTGTGATCGGCACAGCTAACATAGGCGCTAGCAGTCTGATCATTCGTGGATGGATGCTATCGGGCCCAGCCGACTTGTTGTAAGCCAGGCTGGCCAATATATTCTCAACAATGTGTACCTCGAATGTAAGGTCAGAGCAAAGGGGGCGATCAGAGAGTACACATTGGAGTGATGGCGCAGATGCATTCGAGTTATAATCTCGGCGTTGTACGCCTTGAAAATGCGAAAAGACAGATATGATAAAAATGTAAAAATTCGTTTTTTTAAAGTTTTTTAATTAGATAATATGCGGAAATACGATAGACCATTCAACGTCTAATTCCCTTTTAAAGCTCAACACATTTGGGAGGCTTACTATACAATCTGAGAGCTTGTTCCAGAAGTTGACCACACGGTTGCTGAAAAAGTGCTCACGTGCCAGCAACCTGGGCCTACTCTTAAGAAGTTTCATGGAATTACCCCTTGTAGCTGCTTTAGGTGCAAGTTTAAGGATTTCAGTAATATTATCACCTGTAAGACCCTTTAGAATCTTGAAGGCTTCTATTAGGTCACCTCGCAGCCGCCGTCTCTTTAGTGAGAACAAACCGAGGTCCTTGAGTCTAGCCTCATAAGTTTTACCTGCCTGACCCTCAACCATCCTAGTCGCAAGGCGCTGGACCCTTTCGAGACATGCTATATCCTTTTTTAAGTACGGTGCCCAGGATTGAACGCAGTACTCCAAGTGAGGCCGCACGACTACTTTGTATAAGGGAATGAAGATTGAAGGTTTTCGGCAAGATAACGCTGAGCGAAGTCTGAACAATTCTCTGCGAGCCTTGTTTGCAGCTTCGGCACATTGAGTAGCCCATTTAAAATCGCCTGTTATAGTAATGCCAAGATCCTTCACTTTCTGAGCAGCCGCTATTCTGATAGTTCCTTCACCAACTTCTAGTTGGGTTGTCGCTAAATCAGTCGTCAGAAGACAGCTCTTCCCCAGGTTTAGTGGCAAGTCCCAGGTCTTTGTCCACTCGATTACTTTTTCTAAATCAGAGATAAGCGTATCTCTACTGTCGGTTCCTAGGATCTTAACATCATCAGCAAACAGGAAGCAGCGTGAACTCAAGCACGCTGCCAGGTCGTTTACAAAAATAAGAAAAAGTAATGGACCAAGCACCGAGCCTTGAGGCACTCCACTGAGAATCAGTGATTCCTGCGAGCACTCCCCTGCAATTCTAACATAGTTAGTGCGATTAGTTAAGAAGCTGTCTAACCATCGATGTAGGTCACCTGTGACGCCACACATACTTAGTTTGTGCAGAAGGTACCTATGGTTCACCGAGTCAAATGCCTTTTGAAAATCAAGATAGCAGACTTCGACTACTCTCCCTTCATCGAGGCGTAATGTCACTTCGTCCAGAAAGCTTAGAAGATTGGTTAGACAGGACCTTCCTTTCCAGAATCCGTGCTGGACATCGTGTAACGTTGTAGAATGTGATCCGAATTGAGTTCAAAAGGAAGTCACGTTAGTATAGAATAAGTAACGCTTTACTTATCTAGAACAAGAGTACATCAGATGAATTGTAAACATGAACGTTTAGTAACTGTATGCAAAAGGTGTACAGCACAAACAAGTAACAATCATGACATTCACCCTGGCTTTGTTTTGAGTCAGCTCGTACGATTAAAGGCCAAATTAATTTTAGGCTTCACGATTTCCCAGATCGTAGGGGCAAACCCGTTGCTGCTTTTCTAGTAGTTCCGGGTAAGTAGGGGTTAGGGTTTCATGCGATGACATAGGCAACATCTCCACTTATCGGGAATTATTGTTGTGGTCTTCGTGTGTTACATCCGAGGTCCTTTGTTCGATGTTTGTATCGGAGTCAGGTTAAACACAAAGGTCTGTCGCCGTTTCCCGAACTGTTGGGGCTGAAAGGCGGAGTGATACAGTTTCCGTTCTGCCATCTTTATGAGCAATACTAGCGTAATGAGGGTTACAACTCGGAAGCTCCACTTCTTCCACCAACGGTTGATACTTAGATGACCGATCGCATCGCTGCAGGAGGACCGAACCTGGCGTAGTTAGCGAAGAAGGCAGAGAGGTCCCAGAACAAGAGCGTCGAGCAAACTGAAACATGCGTTCATGAGGTGTGTGATTCGTAGATATGCACAGCAATGACCGGAGGCTGTGTAGAGCATCAGGTAAAACAGTCTCCCAACGAGTTGTCGGTAAATTATGAGTTTTCAGAGCAAGGCTGATTGTTTTCCAAAGTGTGCCATTGAGACGTTCTACCTGACCATTGCCTTGTGGATTTTATGCTGATGTGTGACTCATGGCGATTCCTTTTTCAGTCAGAAAGTTTTTCAGTTCAGAAGACAAGAATGACGAACCTCTGTCAGAGTGGATATAGGCAGGCATCCCGAACAAAGTGAAAAGTTGTGTGAGACAGCCAATCACAGTAGCTGATGACATATCCGCACATGGAAAAGCAAAAGGGAATCGAGAGAATTCGTCTAATAATGTTAACAAATAGCGATTTCGAGTACTTGAAGGTAAAGGACCTTTGAAATCTATACTTAGACGCTCGAAAGGCTGTGTGGCTTTAATAAGGGTACCGGAAGACTTGAAAAACCTTGGCTTTAGTTCGGCACACACTCTGCAATTGGCAATGACTCGTTTGACATCGTCTACCGAATAAGGAAGATTTTTGCACCGGACAAAATGAAACATTCTGGTGATTCCTGGGTGGAAGAGTGAAGTGTGCAGCTCCTTCAGTTGTTCAGGATTATTAATGAACGCACAGATGTTACGTGATAAAGTGTCCGCAACATGGTTTTCTTTACCCGGTCGATACACAACATAATACTTGTATTCGGAAAGCTCGATTCTCCAGCGCTGTATCTTATCGTTTTTGATTTTACTCTTCTGGCTACCACCATACATAAATGCAACCGAGCGCTGGTCAGTGACCAGTTAAAATGGTCTACCAAGTAGATAGTACCTCCATTTCCTGATGGATTCAACAATGGCGTATGCCTCCTTCTCTACAACCGAGTGATTTTTTTCGCAAGGATTGAGTGTCCTGGAGAAAAAGGTAATGGGTTTATGGTTTTGGCTAAGAGAAGCGGTAATGGCGACATCAGAAGCATCTGTTTCGACGACCAATGGTTCATTATAGTCTATCGTAATAAGTATGGCACATTCAAGTTCGCTTTTCAGATTTTCAAAGGTTGAATGGACGTCGTCAGGTAGAGGGAATGTTTTGTTTTTGACCAGTTTATTTATTTTGTCAGAAAACGTAGGTATCCAATGAGAGTAGTAAGCAAACATTCCAATCACGCGTTGCAATTCTTTAGCGTTACCAGGGGGTGATAGTTTACGAATAGGTTCCATAGGTTCTGGGTCAGGTCTAATCACACCTTTGGAAACCTTATAACCCAAGAGACAGATCTACTTGGCGGCGGTGACAGTCTTACTATCATTAAGTGTTATTCCATACTTCCTTGTAGCTTTCATGAACGACTCGAAATGAGCATCATGCTCCTCCTGAGTGTTACCACAAACCGTGACATTGTCTATGTAGGCATATGTGTTTTTCAAATTTTCGGACTTAATGATGCCGTCAATAGCGCGTTGAAAACATGCTACACCATTTGTAACACCAAACGGTATGCGGCAAAACTGGAATAAGCTACCAGAAGCTTCAAAAGCGGTATATGGACGGTCGGTTGCAGCTATCGGAATTTGATGGTAAGCAGATAAAAGGTCCAAAGTACTATAAATTCCGAAGCGTGAGATCTCTTCAATCATTTTATCAAGACGCGGCAATGGGTACGCATCCAAATATGTAAACTGATTGATGGTCTGACTGTAATCCACGACCATTCGACGTTTGTGGTTCGTATTCTTTGTGATAAGCACTTGGGCTCTCCATGGTGACGTTGAATACTCAATTATGCCTTCTTGCAACAAGCGGTCAACTTCAGTTCTTATGAATTGTTCATCATCTGGGCAATGTCTTCTCGATTTGGTTGCAATAGGCTTGCAAGCTGGCGACAAGTTCGTAAAGAGTGAGGGAGATTCAACGCTTGCAGCAGTCAAGCCACAGAGGGTAAATGCATCACGATCACCACCGAATGGAATTTCGATCTTGGAGTGCAGACCAAGGAAGTCATGTCCAAATAGGACTTCAGTGCAGAGATTAGGTAGTACGAATAGTTTGAAATTTTTATATAGGGCACATCCTTATTGAATGGATACAGAATAATAACCCATCGTTTTACAAGAGAGTGTCATAGACGCTATTTTGACCACTGAAGAGCTTGGGTAAACTTTCCAATTGTATAAATTTACTATGATAGAGCTGATAAAACTACAAGAACTCCCAGTATCGACAAGAGCACGGAGGGAAATTCCGTTGATTTCAACAGTTGTGATAGTGCGGGATAAGCAAGCAGGTGCAGCGGCAACAGACATAGATGATAAAACTGGCATCAACGCGCCGTTTGTATGGTGATTGAGTCTAGGTTTCGAACGGCATACGCGCTGAAAATGACCTCTTTTGCCACAAAAATTGCACACTGATTCTCGTGCAGGGCATTTCGCACGAGGATGTTGGGTATAACCACAGAAATAACAAATTTGCATGGATGTTGATAAAGCAGTTGTATGATCGCCACGCAGATTAGACTGTGGTGAGGGCTTGGCCGGTTTCCGTTGTGTGGATGGGATCGCTGAATATGAGAGGGACTGATTACCTGTATATGACTGAGACTGTTTGTGAGCTAATTCAAGAGATCTCGCAAGTCTGTGTGCTCCGTCTAGACTGAGTTCCGACTGCGCCAACAGTTTTTCGCGAATAGAAGAGGACTGAATTCCGTTTATCACAGCATCTCGGATACATTCGTTTTGATATTCCGTTGCAGTGACAGTTTTGAATTCACAATCCTTGGCCAAAGACTTTAGTTTTAGCACAAACTGATCAACGTCTTGGTCAGGTTCTTGTTTGCACGTTTGCAAGAGATATCTAGCATAAATAATATTTTTAGGGCGGATATAAAGTTGTCGCAACGCATCTATCGCAGAATTGTAATCGGCACAGTGCGCAATATTATCATACACCAGAGGATCCAGGAAATGAATGAGCGTTTCGAGTTTGTCAGATTTGGAGGGCTCCACAGAGTTCAGATAAGTATTAAATGTGCGAAACCAATGATTCCAGCGTTTGGGTGCATCTGGTGAGTTGGGATCGGCGTCGAAGAATCTTGGTCGTAATGTTGGATCCATCGTGTTATAGATAAGTAAATTGTAACGTTGTAGAATCTGATCCGAATCGAGTTCAAAAGGAAGTCACGTTAGTATAGAATAAGTAACGCTTTACTTATCTAGAACGAGAGTACATGAGCTGAAATGTAAATATGAAAGTTTAGTAACTGTATCCAAAAGGTGTACAGCACAAACAAGTAACAATCATGACACATCGGATAGTAAGGAATTGGCTACCAAATGTTTACATACCTGGTGCCGAATGATTTTTTCCAAGCACTTGCAAAGAATGCTTGTCAGGCTTACTGGCCTGTAGTTGCGTACATCCGAAATGGGACCCTTTTTGTATATGGCTATTACCGCCGCTCGTTTCCAATCATCCGGTAGTATACCCTGGAGTAAGGTAGCTTCGAAAAGATTTCTGATTGCAAGGCTAACTATATTCGCCAGCGGTTGAAGAATAGCCGGATGTATACCGTCGGGGCCAGCTGACTTAGTTTTGTCCAGCTGCGACAGAACTGTGGTGACCATTTCCTGATTAACCTCCACCGAGCTAAAGGGAGGTGCTCTGCACTCGTGAGTTTCTAAACAGTTACCTGAATCGCGCCGATAAACACTGCAGAAGAATGAATGCAACGCATCGGCTTTTTCCGGTGCAGTCAAAGCCGTATTGCCATCGTCCAGCACTAACGTACCTATTTCTTCTCTTAATGATCGCTTGGACTGAACATAGCCATAAAAAGCTTTCAAGTTAATCTTTGCTTTTTTGGCAAGTCGGGATTCGAAGTCCCTTTTAGCTTTCCTTTGCAGCGCAACAGCTGAATTTCTGGTCTGTATGTACTGCAGTCTAGATCTGTGAGTTCCACAGAATTTGTACGCCCTCCAGCTACGGTCACGACATCTAATAGCCTTGCGAATAGACGCGCTCCACCAGGGTGGTTTTCCTCGCGTTCTCACTGGTTGTAGAGGAGCAAAATCATCCTGTAGTTGTAAAAGGTGCCCTTTTATAATATTCCACCTGATTTCTACACTAGGTTCTAATTCGTCTGGTTCCCAACTTAGATTCATTGCTTTAGTTTGTAGTTGGACGATGTCCATTCGACCAAAGTTGCGGGACATCTTTACTTGAGGACTAGGATGCACTAAAGTCCAGTCAAGAAGAATTACAGCGTGGTCGCTCTTGCCTAGTGGCGAAAGGTATTTGATTCCATAAATATCTCTTTCATGAGACGATAGAACCAAATCTAAAGTTGACGGAGTATGTCCTGTCCTAAACCTTGTATGTTCCCTGACATGTTGATAAAAGGCCCCGACATGAAACCAGTCTAGATATTGCGACTCAACTGACTCTGGTGAAGAAATTTCAGTACGCCAATCAATGCCCGGGAGATTGAAGTCTCCGACAATTAGTAATGCGTTGCATTGCCCTTTTAGTACTTCCAATGTGTCCATCAGTAATTGGTCGTCTAATGATGAAGCAGTCGGGCTTCTATAAGCACATGCAAGTGCCAGTCTTCTCCTAGCGACAGTAAGAAATACCGATGTTAGTTGGATTGAGTGAGAAGCGATCTTCATCGATGTCTCACTGTGGTGGATATCTTCGTTTATCATAATTGCCACTCCCCCTCCCGTAGCACCAGTATCCCTATCCCGACGATAAAAGGCAAACTCAGTTGATACAAATGACGGAACATGATCATCTGGTTTCAACCATGATTCGGAGATGGCAATTATGTCGACCTGGTTTTCCAGTGCAGCAAGCTGCAGCTCGCCCCATTTATTACGTATACTGCAAGCATTTGTGTACAGTACACGGGTATTTCTATTCTGCGCACATTTTAAACTAACTTTACTCGGGGTGGGAGCACCC
Organism: Atriophallophorus winterbourni; assembly: GCA_013407085.1. Classification (NCBI taxonomy): domain Eukaryota; kingdom Metazoa; phylum Platyhelminthes; class Trematoda; order Plagiorchiida; family Microphallidae; genus Atriophallophorus; species Atriophallophorus winterbourni. The sequence continues at coordinate 7,941 of JACCGJ010009306.1, read as the reverse complement.
CGTTTTTTGAAACCGGAGAAGTTGATAAGTGGCTAGACTGCCCTTGCGAACGAGCTTGCACCGGCCTAATGGCAGTTGTACATAGATTTTCCTCGTTCAGAAGCTTACTGAAAAGCGAGTTTTTCATGCGCTCGTATTCTACTGGCGGCCCATTTTGGAGTACATCTTCAATGACAACTACCGCAGATGACTTAAACATTTTATGGTGGCTAAGGTTGATCCCTTTTATGGGAGTTTTCAAGCCAGTCATGGGCGCTTTTGAACGCTTTCCATGAAAATGTGGTTGAGGCCCCTTATCCTGGACAACTTTGAATCGCCCATTTGTGTAGCGCTCAAGGTAAGCACTTTTTAAAAGAAGCGTATCCCTGTCCTGCTGGTTCATAAATTCTACCAAGATCGGACGAGCGCTACTTACAGTTGGGTTCCACCGGCCTACACGATGGACCCTTTTTACCTGGCAGTTAATTAGCCCTGCCATGCGCAAAATATCTTGAACCCTGGAACGGTCCATTTGGCGCCGGGATTTGCTTTCGCGAATCAGCGGCTCTTCCCTATTTAGGATGAGGAGAGTACGAGATGGCCTCGTTTCCGCCATTTTATGGGGTGCAGCAAGCTTACTAACTTGCTCAGCTAAGGCATTTATTTGCCTTTCTAAAGCAACGTAGTTAGCTTGCTGTGTTATTACCGGACATTTACCGTTATCGACGGTTTTCTTTTTTGGGTTCTTTCCCCCCCTGTGTTGCTTTTTTATTCTTATTGATGGTACTGCGGACAGGGCCGGGTTTTGTTGACGGGGTTGTTCTTTTTCTTACGACCTCGGCGTAGGACAACGGAGAACTCTTACTATTTGCCTCAACATTGTTTAAACTACTAGCGGAGGTCCTCAGGAATACTTCCCTGGCGTTTCTCTTACACTCCCAGCATACCCATTCCATGAAACTATTTTTACAATAAGTTTCATAATGCTTGGCAAGAATGCCAGAGCATTTTGGATGCGCCCATCTCTGGCACACATCACAAGCTATACCTTTTACAACCTTCTTACCACATTCACTTGAAATGCAGGGATATGAAGCTTTAGGCATAGTTTGATTTTTTTAAAAATTCAAATAACAATGAATATATATAAAAATTTTCAAAAACGTAATAGAATATGTTGATTCTAGTTACGATGTGTATATAATGCGATAAATTGATTAACAATTTACAGCAAAAGTCAGAGAACAGCGATTTGGAAATAGATTATGTGTAAGAGCGTGGGAAATACAACCAAGTTGAACGTACCGCGCAAATTCAGTTCAGTTCAGTTCAGTTCAGTTTGCACAGGACTGTATGTGGCTAACGAGCCAATCGAGCGTCCAGATTTCTTTCGGTGGTATGCCACAGAAGAGCGTCCACCACTTCAACAATATTTTCACAAATATCTTCTGGTATGAGAGTAATCTGGAATGCAACAGAAAAACTCCCCTCACCAATAGGTGAGGAGAAACATTAGTGCGTTCCAAAGACAACATGAGGATCATACCAACTATTCCCTCACGGATAAAAATCAGGAAATAATGAAGGCTACACAGAGTCAAGTCTGTTCTTGAAACCTGCTACCGAAGTAGAACAAACAACTTCTTTAGGAAGTCGATTCCAGTAATTTACTACCCTCTCACTAAAGAAGAACTTACGAACATTTGACCTGACATGTCGCTTGGCCAGTTTTAATGGGTGGCCTCGAGTACCCACACTTGGCGCTAGAGCATACAATTCACTGGGATGAATAGTACTGAAACCTGACATGATTTTGAAGGTTTCAATCAGGTCTCCACGTAGCCTCCTCCTTTTTAGTGAGAAGAGCTCTAGACTCAGCAATCGTTCCTGATACGACCTACCCGATTGCCCAACAATCATACGAGTAGCTAAACGTTGAACACCTTCCAGCTTGGCAATATCTTTTTCCAAATAAGGTGACCATGCTTGAACGCAATACTCGAGATGTGGTCTGACGACCGCTTTGTATAATGGCACGAAAACCTCTAGGGACCTGCAGGATAAAACTGATCGAAGGCGGAAAAGCTCTCTCCTAGCGCGTTGTGCAGCAGCTGCGCATTGATCAGCCCATTTGAAGTCCCCTGAAACTTCTATACGTAAGTCACGAACTTTCGGCACCCCATTTATCTCAAGTATACCATCTGGACCAGCAACCTCTAGCTTCTTAATGACTTTAGACAAGAGATAGCTTTTAGTGAAGTTAATGGGTAGATCCCATGTAGCAGACCACTTGATGACCTTTTCTATATCCTCAAGAAGATCCTGTTTATCCAGTGATCCGATAATCTTGACATCATCTGCAAAAATATAGCAGGGACACTTAAGCGACGCTGCCAAATCATCGATGAAAATGAGGAAAAGTAGCGGTCCGAGTACGGAACCCTGTGGGACTCCACTAACAACTTTTACTTTCGACGAATACATATTGCCTATCCTGACACGAAAAAATCTATTGCTTAAGAAGCCTATTATCCATTTCTTAAGAAGACCATCGATACCCATATAACCAAGTTTGTCTGCAAGCAATCTGTGGTTTACCGTGTCAAAGGCCTTGCAAAGGTCCACGTAAAAACTTCAACCTGTTGGCCTTTATCTAGCCACATGATGACCTCTTTAAGGAAACATAAGAGGTTTGTTAGGCACGACTTCCCTTTAAGGAAGCCGTGCTGAGCAGAGTTCAGCAACGAGTAATCAACTAGATGGCGACAGATCCTATCCATAATAAGTTTCTCCAGGATTTTACATAGGATGCTAGTAAGACTTACAGGTCTGTACTTACAAACTGAGGATCGACTGCCACCTTTATGTATCGGGATCACATTAGCCAACTTCCAAATACTCGGAATATATCCATGTTGCAAGGAAGCGTTAAACATACGACCCACAGGATCTGCTAATATTGGCGCCAGGTTCTTTATAATTTGAGGATAAATGTCGTCTGGGCCAGCAGATTTATGAGGGTTAGTTGCTGCAAGAGCAAGTTTAACCTCATCATCAGTGAAAAATAACTCCTCAAGTGGAGTAACGATATCAGGCCTTTTGATGACTGGCATGTTAGGCGGATCTATTTGGCGATCAAGCCTCTAAACAGACTGGAAATGTTTGAGAAAGGCCGAAGCCTTTTCTGAATCTGAAACTATTTGAGTTCCGTTTCCCTGCTGAAGGTTGCCAATCCAATCGCGCGTTTTGCCTTTGGATTGGGCATAACTATAGTAACGCTTTGGGCACTGCTTTATATTGCGTGCCAACCGTGATTCAAAGTCACGTTTTGCTTTGCGTTGGATTCCCACAGCCTTATTTCTGACCATTTTATACCTTGTCCAGGACCGTTGTGTCTGAGAAGCTTTGTAAGTTTTCCAGGCACGGTCCCTCATTCTAATCACTCGTCGCATCGCAGGTGTCCACCACTGTGGCTTGTTGCGTTGCTTGACGTGCACCAACGGTGCGAACCTATCTTGCAGGGTAGACAGGCAGTGGTGTATAAGCTGCCAGTTTGTTGCTATATCATCACCTACATATTAAGACAAGAACTTTTCAGCTTCCTCTGAGACGACTTCCCAGTTTACGCGATTTAATTTGCGCCTCAGTTTAGGAGGAGATTTTTCATACCCGAGTCTTAATTGGAATCTTATCACAACGTGATTACTTTTTCCCACTGAAGTGAGATAATCTACCTGGCGAACCATTTCTTCGCTTGAAGAGATAACGAGATCCAGGATCGAAGGTAAGCAGCCCTGGCGGAATCTTGTGGGCTCATTGACATCTTGACTCATGGCATGCATATGAGTCCATTCGATGAAGTCCTTAGACATCTTATCAGATGAACAGCACTGGTTCAGCCAAGATATATGTGGTAGGTTAAAATCGCCATCTATAAGAACCTGGGACCCAAGCGTGTGCAGCAAACTGAGATTGCCAAGCAAATTTTGCAAGTTCTGAGGTCCTGCTTGCGGGCTCATATAAGCGCATGCTATTACCATTGATTGCTTGTAAGATTGAACGATACATGAGCTAAGTTGGACGTTGTGCGTGCTAAGCCTAACACTCGATTCTGAAGTTCGAAGACCTAGTCTGAGAAAGATAGCAACTCCACCCCGGTTTAGTTCACCTGGTCTATCACATCTGACCACAGAATAACTACCACAAATTGAGTCAGGAATATGGTCAGTTGCAGATAGCCAGGTTTCGGACAGTGCTATTACATGCGGTCGTAACTCATGCGCTAGGATGGAGAGTTCAGACCACTTATTTCGGATACTACATGAGTTTCCGTATATCACTGTGGCGACGGTGTCTCGCGATATATTCACACTTAGTCCAGGTTGATCCTCGGGCTTAATACCCGAGGAGTCAGCACGTTTTTCGGTGTGCTGCTTAAGAGAGTGGATTCGCCTTGCGCGGCCTGAAGTTCTGCCGTACCTCGGAGGTCACTAATCACGAGCTGTGGAATTTCAGGGACAATACGGTGATTATCGTTTTCATCCCCAGATCCATCCGTGATTTCCATACTTGACAAAGAGCCATCCTTTTCTGAAGAACAGCGCATTCTGTTATAATTTACATCATAACGTGAATTCCTTGACCTGTTGGATTCCTTTTTGTCATCGGGCACGACAACATGTTTCCCTTTGTTAGTTTCATTTAAAGCAATGTAACTTGCAAAGAACTGGTCACGCTCAGACTGCAAGAGGAATTCAACTAAAAGTGGTCTTGGAGAGTGGCTAGACTCACTTTTGGTACCCTTCCACACGCCAACACGATGAACACGCCTTAGTGGCGTATCTGGGCGCATACCAACCTTACGGAGCAGATTTCTTATACAACTCCGGTCGAGTGACTTACGCGTTTTGGCTTCGCGTATATAGGGTTCATCCTGATTAAGCACCAGGATGTTACGAGATTTATCTCGTATTCCCTGACGAGCCGATTTAAGTTGCTCCATATCTTTGGATAACTTAGCTAGACTCGAAACGACGGTAGCAAGTAAATTTGACTGAGAGTCAAATTTTCTAGTGTCTACCTCTTTACGACCTGTCTGTGCCTTGTTACTACTTTTACGTGGCTTCGAAGGCTTGGAAGACGTGGTCTGTGATGTGAAATTTGTCTTGGCCGCTTGATCCGGTGCCTTAACCTTTTTAGTCCTTTTGCGTGACTTTGTAGGCTTGGGATTTTTACTCGCCGTAATTTCTTTGGAGTTCGTTGTTTGTACCGCTGGGCTAGCAGTGATACTCTGACGTACCACTTCAGCAAAAGATCTATCCACACTAACCTTAGAAGCTGAGTTGCATTGCCGAGACCGAGCATTTTTAGCCTTTTCGGAAAATGCTTTTTTAGCTGCCCATTGGCACTCACTACATATCCATTGGAGCCAACGGTGAGTAACATACACCTTATAGTGCTCGAGATGTATCCCTGAACACTTCGGATGTGCCCATCTCTTGCAAGTATTACATTCAATGCCATTTAATACTTTTCTGCAACAAGAGTTTTTTAGGCACTTGTTGGCAATCATAATAAAGAAAATATTTGAATATTGATTACAGCAAATAAAATTCACAGACGAAATAGACTTCGCGTTATGATGTGTATAATGCAATAAATTGATTACCAATTTACAGCAAAATCAGAGAAAAGCAATCTGGAAATTGATTGTCAACAAGAGCGTGGGAAATACAACCAAGTTGAACGTACCGCTAGAGAATTAAAAAATGAGGAAACGCTATTTGTTTGTACGATCATAAGGGTATGTATTCGCAGAGTTCGAAGGGCCGAGATAAAGATCGTCTAGAACGGGTTTTGGGAACGTATTTAACAGAAGGTTGGCCTTGGTCAAATGTCAATAATTCAAAAGGTCGAAAGAACAATGAGAGAAATGTTTGAGTTTCCAAGGCCTTAAAGCGGACCTCATTCGCGTTTAGACTGCCACATCAATGGATTTTTGTGGCATTTTTACAGGTATGGCGTCGACTTGCGACACAGCTACCCAACACATCCTCCGGAACAGTGTAAATTAAAACCGCGTGTGTACGGACGTTCGATACTGGAATCTGGAAGAGCAACGAAATTAGCAAAGAGTTAGCGGGGTTGTGACGAAAATGCAAATGGCACAGAAAGAGAACTAACTGTTGCCACGAGTGGGTATTTGTGTTTTAGGAGTGAAGGATTTCATGGATGTGAGAATCGAGGAGACCTTTGAGTGAACCGAAAGAAGCTGCCTCAAAATACGTGCCTGGGATAGTGTTCCACTGACTGCAAACTTTCACAGCGAAAACGTTGTGTCGAAATGCAAGCCTGCTCTGTTGATATAATAGTTTAAGCTCATGTCCTCGGAGGTTAGTTCTCAGAGAGGGAACGAATAGGGATGTACATGGATGGGAGGGGTCAGTCAAGTTCCGGTGGATAAGTAAGATGTCACAGCGGTGAAGACAGTAGGTAACGGAGAATATACGTGAACTGCGTAACCTATCCTCGTAAGACATGTTGTGCATACCACGGATAAGATTTGTCACTTGCCGCTGCGGTTTTTCGAGAAGGGACACACCTTCGCATAGCCGAAGCTGCCAAGCCTGAAAAGCGTACTAAAAGTGTTGAACGGATGTATATAAATTCAGCAGGTTGGGGATGAGGGAACCGCTCAAACTGACGAATAACCGCGGCGATTAGCCAAGTTGCACAATGAGGCGATAATATGCGGGTTTCGACCGGATACCGCGTGATAACACCTTCTTTCCAAACTTAAGGAACGGTGGTGGAGTTCATACAACGTTGAAAATACGTGGAAAGTAGATGAGATATGTGCAATACGGCTACTTTTGGGATGTTCGGGGGAAGGCCGTCGAGTCCTGGTGAAGAGTATTGCCGTAGTCATGAAATCTTCTTGCATCAGGGGAAACAATATTTCTGGCATTTCCTGTACTTCATGTGAGGGAGAAGAAAAATGGGAGTTTGTTGGATAAATAGTGTTTAAAATTGGGGCGTAGTGTTCAGACGAAACGTTTGCAGCTTCCTTAGCTGTTGAGTTGAGTCCGTTTGCGCTGAGTAGGGATGAAATTCAATGTTTAACAACTTGTCTCTGATTTATAATAATAACAATAAAAATAACAATAATATATATTCTTGGATATCCAAGGCATGCAACACATGATCGGTTTATCAAAATTAGAACAGCTAAAAAAATAGTACAGTGCAAGTGACCGTACGTTCAAATTTGAAGTGCTTTCTATTACGCTCTCTGAAATTATTTCCTAGCTCACTATTCCATTACTGATTACAAAATGGTTAATGCTAGTTGCTTGAAAAAATCATGTAACCGAAAGGTATCTAAGTGTATTGAGTGCCATAGTTGCAAGAGATGGGCTCATCCGAAATGTTCGGGAATACATCCCGAGCATTATAAGGTGTATGTAGCGCAGCGTTGGCTTCAATGGATGTGCAGCGAGTGCCAATGGGCCGCGAAAGAGGCATTTCGAAAGAAAAAACCCACCCAAAATCGCTCTCCCCGGCAACCTGCACTCAAAACAACATACTCGGAAAAAATCTTATGCTGAAGTTGTGAGGGAGAGCACAACGAGGACCAACAAATCGAATCTTACGGGGACTAAATCTTCTCGTTCTAAAAAGCCACGCGATAGCACCAAAGAAGATATTCCGTCGGTTAAGGCTGATTCGATTGTTATTACGAGAAAAAATTCTCGTTCTAAAAAGCCTCGAAACAGCAACATAGTGGATAGTGCGTCGACTCAAGCTGTAGCTGCTACTATCACGGCAGAGGGTTCGCCTTCGAAGCATCGTAAAGGTTGAAGTAAGGCTAAATCGAAACAGATTTTGAATACCAGTGGGCTTCCTTCCTCTCATTCAAACCTACTTGCTGCTGTCGTTTCTAGCCTCGAGAAAGTCTCCAGT
>JACCGJ010009305.1:0-32793 GCA_013407085.1 Atriophallophorus winterbourni | reverse complement strand
ACTCCGAAGGCATGCTAAGAGGTTATCATGGAAAATCGAAGAAATATGATTTGAGTCTGAAGAAAGGAAAAATTCAGTCCAGTCGTTGTCTCTAGCCATTGAAAACGTCCAAGTTGTCACGAGTACCCTGACTTGCTACAAGTCATCGCTGGCAATTGCTTGTGTCTACGTCACTCCCAGTGCATCCATACAGGAGTTTACACAGCTTATTGAGACACTCGACGGTTTGTCTCACTCAGCTCACAGTGTACTTATCTTGTGTGATTTCAACCTCCCAGACATAGATTGGCCTGTCCGCACTGGTCTAGTCACCCAGCAATCTGACACTTTTCTCGAATGGCTCCATAATCATGCGCTGCACCAGCATGTCAATGATCCTACAAGGTTTCGCCATGGATGCACTCCATCCACTCTCGACTTGGTATTGTCGTCTCAGCTAGAAGCCATTAGTCATTTAAAGTACCTACCGCCGCTCGGCAAAAGTGATCACGTGAGGATAAGCTTCGAAGCGATATTGCGTTTTCGCAAACCTTTCTCTCGTCCTAGACGCAATTTTAGACGTGTAGACTGGGGTTTACTCTTGCAGACTTCAAAATCTTCCCTTCAGTTATCAAGCGATTCAAATGTAAATGAAAACTGGGATAAAATTTCTAAGTATCTAAACGAGTTACAAGACTTCAACTTCAAGGTTGCGCTTGGTTTAAAAACGGTACTTGATTGCCAAGTATTCCATAATTACGAAAACGTTTATTTTATATCTCTCACTCTTTTGATTATTCTTATATTTATACTATTTGAAATATGTATACTAAAACACTAAAAACGAAACGACTTAATTTACGTAAAATCCTAAAGACCAACAAATGCTCCGTATACTTAGATCACAACACTTCCGTTATTTTGAATAAATTACGGAAGTTAGAATCCGAATTGAATGAAATTCGAAAAAACAACTCTTTTGTTACACAGGTTTGCAAGACATTACAACCATTGACTATCCTCTTGGATGATAATTCAAATATCGACAAGGATATACTTCAACGAACTAATAAGTTCGTTGAATCAATTGTTACTGAAATTTGTCAAAGAGACTTAAGATCTAAAAATGTTATTTTGTTTAATATAGACGATAGATATCCTTTACAAGATTTAAAAACTACTATCTGCTCATCTTATGGCTTCCCATTTGACTGCGCTTCGCTAAAACGTTCGAGAAAATTTAAGCCTTCGAGGTCTTGCCCAATCCTATTAGAACTTAGCGACAGATGCCTGGCATCACACATTTTAGCTCATAAGGATGTTTTGAAATCGATTCCAAGATTTAAAAATGTATTTTTTGAACCTGATCTAACGCCAATGCAACGGAGAACTAGGTTCAATAAGCGTACTGTTACTACTCCATATTCCATCGAATCTTCCAACAATGGAAAAGAAACGATGGAATTGGATGAGGTGCCACAAGAGTTGAATGCGCCTCCAACTTCACCTTCTTCTGTGAATAATTCAACACAACCTATTATTTCACCTAAAATTCCAACTAAAATTATTACATCCCCTCACTTGAGGAAAAGAACCATCTTACCGAAGTTTCGACAAACTAGTGCGTTATTGCCTGCACCACCTCCTTTCAGGAATTCTTCAACTTTTGACAATAGAAATACTCGGAACTTTAATTGTCGTATAATGCCTTATCCATTAGATCGGAACTTGGCATGGCAATTCCATCGACCAAGTCCGCAATACCCGAGCCCATTTTCGAATTATTACAACCCATCACAGCACTTTTTTAACCATATTAGCTGGTCCCCCGACACCAATTTTCCATATTTTAACTCATTTAACACTCACTCTACTATGTTCCCTTATTCAAGTATGAGAAATTTTCAAATCCCTCCACAAAGGCTTTTAACCTAAACCAACATGCTCCACATAATAATCAAATACATAATAAGCCATTTTCTGATCATAGCCCCTCATCTCTTAGATTTATTCTTATCAATGCTCGATCCATAAATAACAAGATATTAGCTTTACGTTCATATCTTCTCTCTAATCCCGCTGATATTATTCTTATAACTGAATCTTGGACAAAAAAGGAACAATCAGACTGTGAACTTCTGATTCCAAACTATCACATTTTTAGAAAAGACCGCGTTTCAAAACGTGGAGGAGGTTGCCTTGTTTATGTTCACTCTAACCTCCAAGCTAACATCATCATTTCATCCGTCTTTGGTCATATCGAAGATTCTATCTGGCTGGCACTACCGGCCTTTGATCTCTTACTTGGATGCATCTACTATCCACCAGCTACTATTTCTTCAACGCTTCAACGCTTGACTGATTGTTTCATAGAAGCCTCTGTCCACCCTTGCCGCTATAAATTAATTGCAGGAGATTTCAACATGCCTTCACTCAACCAGGTAGAATGCAACGACATAAATCTTAATTATTTTTCCAATACCATCAAACTATTAGGTTTTACACAGTTTGTTGATAAACCAACGCGCAATAAAAATATTCTCGACCTTGTCTTTACTTTGAATATCACACCTTCAAACCTGAACGTATCTCCGTCATTTTTTAATGGAGATCATAACATTATATCTTTTGAATTGAGTTGCAATAGCATAATAACTAGTGTTAAAAAGCCACATATAATTACTCACATAGATTGGAAAATCTTCAAAAACCTCATTAGAAACGAAGATTGGACTGAATTTTTCCTTTCTGACAATTTTAATGTAACCTCAAAAATCTTTCATAATAAACTTGGTGACTTACTACAGAAATCTACTACCAGACATGCTAGACACCCTAAACTGAGTAAAGCTCATAAGTTAGAAAAACGCATTGCTTATTTGACATCATATGCTCGTAATAAGCATGACATATCTTCCCTTTTGCACGCGTATGAACTATCTGACAAACTAGTACAAATTATGAACCATAAACTGATTTCTGATGAGTCTACAGCCCTCAAGTCTAGTAAAAAACAGAAAGCATTATCTAAATTAATGAACGCTAGGGCATCGGAAAATTCAGATAAGATAAACTACATCATTAAACAGGATCAACATGGTAATAATTGCACAGTAATAACTGAGCCTTTTGCTATTTGCGAAGAATTTCTTTTATTTTTCAATGCTTCATATAATAACAACTCTTATCCAGAGGTAATCATACACCCTACATGCAATACATTAGACACAATTACAATTAATACCTCTGACATACGTAAAGTTTGTAATCAAGTTACAATCTCCTACAAACCTGATGAAACAGGTTTCGTACCAGCAATATGCAAAATTGGATCTGAAGACTTCTTTTTATTACTACTCAATCTCTTTAATACGTCTATCAAATCAGGAACTTTCCCCTTAGAATGGAAACATTCCGTTGTCATTCCGCGACATAAGTCCGGATCACTACATACAGTTACCAATTATCGACCCATTAATCACACACCACTTCTAGCTAGAATATTTGAGAAGCTTGTCAGACAGGCCACCCTAGCATACTTGACACCAAACTATTTCATATCAAACCAGCACGGATTTCTCAACAGAAAATCTTGCGTCACTTGTCAACTAGAATTTTTAATTACGTGACACAATCACTAGATTCAAACCTTGGAGTCATAGTTGTATTCATTGATATTATGAAAGCTTCGACAGAGTCCCGCATAATCTACTCCTCGCAAAATTATCTGCTGTAGGTATTACTGGAAACCTACTTTCGTGGTTCAAATCTTTTCTTACTGGTCGCACCTTTTCGGTAGATATAAATGGCTACCGTTCTAGAACTTTGCCAATTCCAAGCGGAGTCATACAAGGAAGCGTTCTAGGTCCACTACTCTTCTTGATATTTATCAACGATATACTATCTGTCATAACACACTGTAAGATCTTTTTGTTTGCAGATGATATAAAAGTCGCCATAGCCTTTCCATCTAACCAGACTAACGACTTTATATCAAAATTGAACCAAGACCTGGATGCTCTACTTCAATGGAGTATTCGAAACGGTCTTGAGTTCTCCACCAATAAATCAACTTTCATAAATTTCAACTGTATCATACCAAAAGATTCGATCATCCTAAATAATACACCACTAAAACCAGCACAATGTGTACGTGATTTAGGTTATCGATATTCTGGATCACTTACATTTCATGAACAAATTTGCTACTTAATTTATAAGACAAAAAAGAATATAGGTTTACTTCATAGATTCATCTCTCTGCCCCAGTGCAAGCTGTAACTTTACAAGTTACATACACTACCTTTATTAGATTACTGCAACATTATATCTAGTAACATTACTCGGTCTGATAGCTATGCTTCAGAAGGCATCCAACATTCTTTCACACGATCCATTACCACCAGTTCGGATAAGCATTCATATATGGAAAGATGTCAGATCCTAGGATTGGAACCATTATGGTTTCGAAGAATAGAACAGAATCTTATACTCTTTTACAGAATATTGAAAAATGATATGATCTACATTGATATACAATTAGATTTCAAAAACTCTGAAGTATATAATCTTCGACACAAAAACAAAATATGTATACCGAAAATCCGCAATCGTATACGAAAGATTTCTTTATTTATAAATATTCTCGTTTATGGAATTTACTTTTTAGTTCAGTTCAGTTTGCACAGGACAGTATGTGGCTGACAAGCCAATAATATAAGATTGAGCACTTCACAAACTGAATTCAAAAAGCAACTCAACTCTTTTTTATTTCCGGAAAAATTAGGTAAGCTATTTCTAATTAATACAACTATAGATAATTTATACTTATACGGCATAAAAGGCTTCTAATATTTGTTAGCAATAAAAATTTATTTGAAATTCAACAAAATACACTCTCGCAATTCTTGAAAGGGCGATGCAACTCATATCTCCGTGACCCGATGTAAGTGAACTCCCTTATACAATTATCTGCGTTTAAAGTTGCATTTGGAACATCATACATGAATAAACATTGCGGTCCAGACCTACCCAAACTGTAATTAACCCATTTTAACAATTACTGTCGTATTCGTTAAAAACATGAACCTTTATCATTTATTTTTCTGATATTCTATCAACTTTATGTTTTAAACAAGCTACCTCTGTACGAATGTTATCCAACTATTTTTTACGGTTGTTAACAAAAAAAATTATTTATGTTTGACCTTAACATTTGTATAATTACCGTTTTATTTGATGTACTTATTCATGAAAACAAATGATCATGCATGGCATGACTTGGTGTTTCCAAGAATATACAAGCACGCTCCGCTGCAGTGTGTGAGAAGGCATTAAAAGCCACCCTGGTGGTCTCCTCGTGTCCGTAGGTCTACCTGTAAACGGGATCGTCTATGGCGGCAATATAAGCTATCTCTTACTTATGGTTCTTGGGCCCGCTACAAAACCACTCGGAAAGCCTGTGTTTTGGTCAACAAATCTGAGAGACCGGACGGCATCTACTCAATTATGCTTAGAAATCTTGCCTCAGTGCTTGCCGAACCGATTTACCTGCTCTTTAATTCATGCCTGCAACTAGGAGTTATTCCCAGTAAGTGGAGGGAAGCCAGAGTCGTGCCAATACACAAGGGTGGTTGCAGGTACACTGTTGGTAACCATAGACTGGTCAGCCTGACCAGCACCGTCTCGAAAGTAATAGAAAAACTGCTGCGTGATAAAATCTGTCAGCATCTTTGTCGGCATTCTCTGTTGAGTGTAACTCAGCATGGATTTCTTAAGGGTAGATCCTGTCTGACTAACCTCCTTAGCTTTCTCAATACTGCCACTAAAAGGATGGATGAAGGGAAGCCTGTCTAAGCCCTTTACCTAGACTTCAGCAAGGCTTTCGATTCCGTAAATCACCGCCTTCTAGAGATTAAGCTAGCAGCCAAAGGTATACGGGGTAGTCTACTTGCTTGGATAAAGGCCTTCCGTACATGTAAGACATTTCGAGTGAGAGTTGGATGTACGCTGTCGAATCAAACCGACGTGATCAGTGGTGTACTCCAAGGTTCGGTACTTGGTCCTCTTCTATTCCTGATTTTCATCGATGAATTGTCCTCTGAATTGAAGTGCCCATGCTTCGTTTTCGCGGATGATGTGAAATTCATCGGATCAACGAATGAAGATACCTTGATGCACGAACTTGAGCGGGTCATAAACTGGTCATACCAGTGAAATCTTCCACTGAACCTAAATGAGAGCCAACTCTTGTGAACACTGGTTGATAAGATTCCGGTCCAGGTGGCAGGGAATTTCCTCAGTGTTAACGCTACACAGTGTGTTAAGAACTCGGGTGTACTGGTTAGGGCTGACTTCAAATGGGAGGACCAATTTGCCGCTGCGGCTCAGCGTGCACGCAAGGTACTTTTTCGGCTGAAATCAGTGTTATCGATCTGAAGACCCGATGTATTCCTGCCACTGTACATGACATTAGTTCGGCCGCATCTTGAAATTGTGTTCAGGCGTGGTGTCCTCACTACAAAAAGGACATCCTTCGACTTGAAAGCGTACAGCGCCTCGTAACTTGCATGATTGAAGGTCAGCGAGGGAAACCGTACGCTGTGTGCCTAATGTCTCTCGATCTTTTCTCCCTTAGGCGCCGTCGCTTAGGAGGTGACTCAATAGAAACCTTCAAGATCTTGAAGGGTTTGAGTGGCGTGCAAATGAACGACTTCATTACCCTAAGCCCCGAGCTGGGCACCCGGGGCCATCCACTTAAAATTGCTAAGAAACGATGTCGGCTAGACTCCAGGAAACACTTTTTCAGCCTTAGGGTTGTTAACTTCTGAAACATATTTCCAGAAGAGCTTATATCCTGCTGTACCGTGTCTAGTTTCAAGCAGGGGTTGGACCGCAACTGGGGTAAGTTGTTTCCTGAATACTCACCTTAATTGCTATACAAGCTTAGGTTTTTCATCTTTTAGCGTTATCCCGTAAATGAAGTGAGGGCTAGAGTTATCTGTGTTTTTTATTTTTATTATACACAATGCTACTTTAGCTCACCTCTCACCGTGCTGGTGAAGAGAAACTGCTTTTCCTTTGTCCAGCATCGGCTATAACGCCGTGCTTCCTAAGTTCAACCCGGATAATCTCTTGGTTGCGCGATCGGCGAAGATTTCAAATAGACAAAAAGAACATACGTTTTGGCAGTGGTGAGTGCTTCTCTGCAGCTTTCCACCGAAAAACATTCTGGACGCTCGATTGTCTTGTTAGCCACATACTGTCCTGTGCAAATTGAACTGAACTGAAATATAACGAGCGAGGTTAAAAAGGGCTGTCTTCGGTCCGTTGCGCTCCTTCATTTTTATTGATGATCTAGCTGATCCGCTGCACGCACCCCGCTATATGTTTGCTGACGACGTAAAAATTGAAGATATGCTGGATAAATCCGATCTGATAAATGACGTGGAAGGTGTGAGGAAATAAGCGGTTAAGTGGAACTTTCTAAAAACCTAGAGAAGAGTCACTTGTCTACCTTTGCAGGCAAAGTGATTGTCTCTGTGTCTTCACTCACACAGAGATCCTTATTATTACATCTACTAATAATAATATATATTCTTGGACATCCGAGGCATGTAATACATGATCAGTTTATCAAAATTGGAACAGCAAAAGAAAATATAACGGTGCAAATGACCGAAGTGAGCGGTATTTTTAAACATTTTTTCTGTTCAATAATGGGAACGAATATACAGTAAAAAAAACCTTAATTTCTAATAACAATAAGGTTTCTTTCAAATTTTGTCAGAATTTACGAATTGCATGGATGGGAAAACATGGATAACATAAATGGAAGATAATTATGAAAAACGTGGAGTGAATTGTAATAAATTGTCATGAAAAAATTGATAAATAAATCATATATGCATCAATTCATGTTTTTTACGGAAAGATTGGTTGAGAAGATGGAAAAGGGAACATAAATCCATCAGAAAAAGAAAATCAAAGAAATTCTGGGGAATGAAAGAGGGTGTGGTTAATAGCATGGGAGTAGGGTACGCTGTGTACTCCAATACTCTTGAGGAATTGTCGACAAATCAAACCAAAATGTGCTTACCAACCGGGTTTTCGTTATCTGCAGGAGAGTGAATCGCAAATGGAACAAATCTCGGGCGGATAGATTTCGAGCCAGTTTCAGTGATGGTTCGGTATTCAAAGACACTAGAATATAATGGAAGACATTCTCTTCACCATCATGGTGAGAGGTCATCAAAGTAAAATAGTTCATCATTTAAAAAATAAGAATGTACATTAAAAGCATAATGATTTTCAGGTTTTTTTTACTTTTTTTATTTTTTTGGTAGATTTTACTGTTTTGCAAGTTTGGATAAAAATGTGACATATATAAGCCTCATATGAAATAAAAGACAGATATATACATAATGGTGTATAGAAAATGTCATGGAAGGCAATGCGGCAAATAGACAAGTGTGATGCGAGTCCCAACCTATGACGAGACATGCATAGACCCTATGTAACGTGACACTACAGCAGCGTTATAAATAGATAATCAGAAAAATAATTTTTTTAAATGTTTCGAAATTTGTTTAGAGAGACATTTGTTTACGATAGAAACCTAAATTGAAACAATAAGGATAAATATGTTTAGACAAAAGGGGGGTAAGATAAGCCTAATGAGATACAATAAGTAAAGGTACATATAATACTAGTCCCAGGTTTTGATGTATGTATGATGTTAGTATGAAAGCACAAGCCTGATCCAGGCAAAGTGCCGCACAGTCGGAGACTGCACGTGGGCTAAGATACTGTCAGGTCGCCCAGGCCTAGACAGATATGAGGGGGGGAATAGAAATAGATGTAACATAAATAGACACTAAGTAACCGGACACTTAATAATACCATGTATTTCGGACATTGTGAACAGTTCTATACGTGTGCTAATGTACAAAATACTTACAATTGGTTTAATAACCAGGATAACCGTGACAAAATATATTGTCATTAGATGTGTTTATTTTGAGAATTTCGAATAGCAATGGAGCAGTAAGAGAATCTACGAGTGTTTCAAATTTACCTGTAGATGTGCACATGCGAAAATGGAGTGAAAAAAAAATTCCAAAGATGCGCATACCTAATTAAAAAGAAGTTTAGTCGAACGTTAGTGCGAGTAAGGGGAATATGTAATAGCCTCATTCTGTTACGTCGTACAGAACGATTGCAATCTTGGAAGTGCATGGTAGATCTAAGCTTAACTTGGTGCTCTGTGATGATTCGGGAGAAAGAAAGAGATTAAGAAGAATTCTGCGTAACCATAGCAGGTCGATGTCTAGTAGATTGCATCTTCCTTTATAAGATGAAGGATTAGAGTGGCCTTGTAGTGGATAGCGAGGAATACATTCTGAGGCTGCGTGTGTTCCAGTTATATCCACATACAATTTTGACTCCCAGACAACCACAGAAGAGCGAAAACCGTGCGTAGACAAAGAGTGTATTATAATTAATGTGAGGTTAACAACAAGAAAATTTGAATTACAAAATTATTGATTACTATTGATTAAATATTTGAACCGTCACCACAGATTCCCCTCCTAGAGCGTCGAACAAGAAAAAGACGCTCGAAAAAAAACATTAGGTTATAAAATCGTCAAACTTTTGGGGAAAATGTACCTTGCGGCCTGAATTTGTTTGTCTGTCGGGTGGTTTGAGACACGAACGGAATGGGGGTTTATCGGGGGTAAGGTTGGTTTCTGGTGAATCAGACGAAGGGACGTGTTGGTCAGTAGTAGACGTCTGTGGAGTAATGTTTCGGGTATTTGCTTTCGCTTCCGATGTTGGTTCTACGTAAGCGACTTTCAGACGATCGATACTGACAGTTTCTCTTGATCCATTCCGGTCAATTACGAAATACTTAGGATGCCTGCTGAGCACCTTGTACGGACCAGTATACGGTGGTTGAAGTGGTCGACGTACATGATCGGCGCGCACAAACACAAAGTCGCAGGTAGACAAGTCTGCCGGGATATAGAACGGTTGGGCTTGTTGGCGAGTAGGGGTAGCTCGTAATGATTTCATGAAGCTGCGAAGGCGACTGACATATTGTGGAGCTGTAAGATCATTTGGTGAATCGGAAGATGTCAGAAATTCGCCAGGTAGGTTAAGTGTACTCCCGTACACCATCTCAGCAGCTGAGCAACCCAGGTCTTCTTTCACGGTTGTACGGATACCAAGAAGCACCAAAGGCAATGACTCGGACCAACGTTCTGAATTCCCGTGACTCATGATTGCGGCTTTTAGTTGCCGGTGAAATCTTTCGACTAAGCCATTTGAAGAAGGATGATAGGCTGTAGTCTGTATGTGCTTTGTACCGAGTGTTCTATTCAATTCCCGAAAAAGCGTTGACTGGAATTGAGAACCTCTGTCAGTGGTAATAGTGTTCGGTACACCAAAGTTGCTGATCCAATGTTGAACGAAAGCTTTCGCAACCGTTTCTGCACTGATATCCGGTATGGCTACAGCCAATGGCCAACGGGTAAAACGGTCGACGCAGGTCAATATATAGGAGCAACCATTAGAGACCGCTAATGGACCAACGAGATCCAAGTGAACGTGCTGAAAGCGCTCCGTAACAGGTGGAAATACACCAGGGGAACTGATGGTGTGACGTTGGACTTTGCTTTGTTGACATCGGAGGCAACTCTTGGTCCAAAGTTGAATGTCTTTATGCATATTAGACCAAAGATAACGAGAGCTAATCAGCTTTCGAGTAGCTTTTATTCCGGGATGTGATAAACCATGTAAATGCTCGAATACGGTACGTCTCAAATCTGATGGGACAATTGGACGGGCTTTACCGGTAGACATGTCACAAACCAGATAAGAATTGGAATTAGGTATCGGGATACGGCGGATTTTACCCGATTGTGAAGTAATATACCGATTTATTACAGGGTCATTTTGCTGCGAACGTGCTAATTGCTCAAAGTCGATTCCAGGCAGGTCGATAGCACTTAACTGAATCCGAGAGAATGTATCCGCAACTGTGTTTGACGAGCCGGAAAGATATCGAATGTCACTCGTGAATTGCGAAATATAATCCAAGTGACGTATTTCTCGAGGCGAATATCGATCCGATTGATGCGGAAAGAGCAAACGTTAAGGGCTTGTGATCGGTCCATACTGTGAAATCACGGCCTTCAAGCAAATGTCTGAAATGTCGTATCGCATAATAGATAGCCAGTAACTCACGGCCGAACGTACTGTATCGAGTTTGAGCTGGTTGAAGACGACGAGAAAAGAAAGCGAGTGGCTTGGTGATATTGTCTTCTTCTTGTTGAAGGACCGCGCCGACTGCTTCTTGTGATGCGTCTGTAGCGAGAGACAATCGAGCATTGGGGTTCGTTGATAAATGAGTCAGTGATGTGACTTTGTTTAGTGCAGATTTGAGTTGTTCGAATGATTTGATGGCTTCGTCATTCATTTTAAATTGACGTTTCTTTCCACGTAACAAGTCAGTCAATGGTTGTGAAATCATAGCGCATTGTGGAATAAAACGTCTATAATAGTTGACCAAACCCAAGAAACGTCTGACTTGACGGATGGAGCTGGGACATGGATAATCTTGGATAGCTGATAGTTTTTGAGGTAACGGTTTTATACCGGAACTATCAATTCGGTGTCCAAGGATTTCGATGGAACTCACACCAAACAGACATTTATCGGGATTAACCACAATGCCGTAGTGGGATAGACGTTGAAATACTTCACGAAGGTGTTCAAGATGTTCAGTGGGATTTGTACTTGCGACTAGGACATCATCAATGTACACGTAGACGAAAGATAGACCGAGGAAAACTTGGTCCATGAATCTCTGGAAGGTCTGTGCAGCATTGCGTAGACCGAATGGCATCCTGAGAAATTCGAACAGACCAAATGGAGTGGTGATGGCAGTTTTGGGAATATCTTCGTCAGCTACAGGAATTTGATGATATGCCCGCACTAAATCCAACTTCGAGAACACAGATTTTCCGTGAAGAGATAGTGCAAAGTCGTGTATGTGCGGAATCGGATATCGATCTGGGATTGTTACACGATTTAAAGCACGATAATCGCCACATGGACGCCAGGCGTCCGGTTTGTTCTTTTCGACCATGTGAAGAGGTGTGGCCCAAGGTGAATTCGATGGACGGATTATTCCGAGTTCCATCATATGCTCGAATTCTCGTTTGGCAGCTTCAAGTTTGTTAGGTGCCAGTCTGCGTGGTCTACTGAAAACCGGGGGTCCACGGGTCGAAATATGGTGTTTGATGTCATGCTTCACAGGGGTGTCGTGTGTACAGGGTTTGAAGATATCTGAAAATTCCCTGATGAGCGAAACGTAATTCGAAGCAGTATCTGGAATCAGGATTCGAATAGTTTTTATGGGAGAGTTGCACAAATGGCCGATGACGTTAATCTTTGTGACATTGTCTATGAGTTTTCGTGTACTCATGTTGACTGAAAGATTAAAGTGTGAGAGAAAATCGGCTCCCAGGATAGGGGTTTTTACATCGGCGACAGTGAAAATCCATCGAAAGTTTCGTCGAAGACCGAGGTCGATGGAGAGTGATCGCTGGCCGTATGTGGTTATTCGAGTACCGTTCGCCGCTTGTAGAGTCAATGAAGAGTGGTTTTTGCGTTCTGAGTTTTTGGGTGGGATGACGCTCAGTTCGGCTCCCGTGTCGATCAGAAAGCGCATCTTTGTTGAACCATCAGTGACGTAGAATAAGCGGCTGGTGGTATTGCCAGACAGAGCTGCCGCTTCTACTGTCTGGCTTCGCGGTTTCCCTGGTGTTTTGATTTGAAGCTGCATGGGGACGTGCAATGCCTGGCTTTCGCTCCAAAACGGCGATGATAGTAGCATAGCTCAGATGTTCGTGTTGGGCTGTGTGGTTTAGTGTTTGGAATGTGTTTCCCTCCACGGTGAGAACGGCTTCGACTTCTGTTTAAGTGTTGTATTTGTAAAGCCAATTCGCTTATCTGGGATTTCAAATCCGATATATCCTTGTTCAAATCTGCGTTGGAAGTACCAGGGGTGGGTGGGCTGACTGTGTAGACCGATGAGTTACGAGAGATGTCAAAGACTTCGTCTGCAACTTGAGCGAGCTTGTCTAGGTTACTTTCGTTTACCATGCTAACCAGAACTTTACGCAAATCGTCTGGCAAACTTTGGAACCAGATATGTCGTATAACTCGTTCGTCCACCTTCTGTGTGCCCTGTAACTGTACCAAATGGCGTAAGTGTTGCGAAGGTGTTCGATCTCCTAGCTCAGAGCTGGATAAGAGTTTTCGCAAGTTTTGCTCATCGGTGGAACCAATTCGAGAAATAATTGCAGATTTGAGCTTATCGTACGGATCTGTGGTAGGTTGATCATAAATTAAATCGGCAACTTCTCTAGCGATGGAGGTTGGAAGCATTCCGACAACGCGGTTGTAGCGTGTGCGTTGTGTTCGAACTCGGTATGACTCGAATAGAGCTTCGATTTGTGCAAACCATAGACGTGGTTCTGTCGCGTCGAAGACTGGTAATGTGAATTGATTGATAAAATCATCTTCCATCTTGTTTTCGTTATTTGCACTATGGTTCATTGCGTTAATCGAATTGAATGCGTGTTCGGGCTCACCAATTTGTAGTGGATAGCGAGGAATAGATTCTGAGGCTGCGTGTGTTCCAGTTATATCCACATACAATTTTGACTCCCAGACAACCACAGAAGAGCGAAAACCGTGCGTAGACAAAGAGTGTATTATAATTAATGCGAGGTTACCAACAAGAAAATTTTGAATTACAAAATTATTGATTACTATTGATTAAATATTTGAACGGTCACCACAGCCTAACATGATTTTGCTAATTCTACGTTGAAGGCTTTCTAAGAGAATACAGTCACGCCTGACGATGTGAGAGTAGGCTATATTACAGTAGTCAAGAAGCGGTAATACGTTCATTTTATATAGACTTAGTCTACTTTTACGAAGGAGGAATTTTTGATTTATCAAACCAAAGTTCTGTCTAGCTCTTGCTATGAGAAATCTTACTTGTTCGTTGAAATTGAGAGATGAAGAATATCTAAATCCTAAGTCTTTGATTTCGTTAGAAGGTGCGAGTGATGTATTGTTGAGAATAATACTACCGGGGGGTATTGAGCAGCGTATACCCATGAATTGCGTCTTCAGAGCTGAGAATTCTAAACTCCATTGTGAGCCCCAACTTGAAAGGGTTGAAAGATCGTCGTTGAGAGAGTCTATAGCCTGTGATATCTTTATGGCTGGAAAAGTTAAAACAAGTTTAATATCATCCGCAAAGATAAAAAGCTTTGAGTTTCTTACGAAATCTTGCACATCATTGATATATAAGAAAAAGGAGGGGACCTAGTACGCTACCCTGAATGACTCCACTTGGCATAGTTTGTGTTTCAGAGGATATGCCGTTAACAAAAACGGAGAAGGTGCGATCGAAAAGATATGAACAGAACTAATTAAATAGGGATCCGGAAATACCAAGTGATGATAATTTTCGAAGAAGCAGAGAATGAGGAACCTTATGAAATGCTTTGGTAATGTCTAAGAAAACTGTCAGTACAGCTAATCCATGATATATGGAGGCCGTTATATGGTCCAGATATTCCAGCTGACAGGTAATGCAGGACTCTCCATGTTGGAATGGAAAAAAAGCGTTTGGGCCCAGGACACCCTTCTTTTAAACTGGCGATCAGCCATTGTCATGCCAATCCATTAGAATGGTGCTTCTTTGGCGCCCGGTTAACCTCATAAGTATACTATGTAAGGTTATGGAAAGGCTTATCTGCGACGACATTTCTTAAACCTAGAAGGTAGGTCGTGCCTGATTTATTTGATCTGCTTCTAAACGAGGGTTCTAAGAGGATGGATGATGTTCTAGCGGTGGAAGTCTTCAAACTTCAATTTTCTGAATCTCTTGAATAAGTCGAACAAAGACTCTTGATTCTCAAACTCTCAGTCATTATAGTTTCAGGAGACCTAGTGACCGTTCCATTACTGCCAGGGTATATGATATATACACCGCATGTACGCATATTACGAGCGAGGTTAAAAAGGGCTGTCTTCGGTCCGTTGCGCTCCTTCATTTTTATTGATGATCTAGCTGATCCGCTGCACGCACCCCGCTGTATGTGTGCTGACGACGTAAAAATTGAAGATATGCTGGATAAATCCGATCTGATAAATGACGTGGAAGGTGTGAGGAAATAAGCGGTTAAGTGGAACTTTCTAAAAACCTAGAGAAGAGTCACTTGTCTACCTTTGCAGGCAAAGTGATTGTCTCTGTGTCTTCACTCACACAGAGATCCTTATTATTACATCTACTAAGTACTCAGGACTTTAAGAAAGCATACCTACATGCTGCTGCCGTTCGAATGGCCGGGAGGGAAATATTTTCGACTACGTTTAGCCCTGAGATGCAGGAAAACTGAGGTTCTGTTAACCATCTACAAGGAAGAAGTACTGCCGCATCTAGAATACGGTATTCAGCCTTGGAGGCTGTATTACAAATACAGCTATAAAGGGCACATAATCTTGCCGCCTGCATGATAGAGGGGTTGGCATGCACCAACTATGAAAATCGTCTCTAAGCATTAGGACTTTTCTCGCTTATGAGGAGACAGGTTTGGGCCATCATATAGATACCTTCAAATTTGTCAAAGGATTAGGCTCTCTCGATTTCTATGACTGACTTCGGTTCTCTATCTGGTTGACACACATGGCGCAGCTTCAAGCTAAATAAACTTCACACTAGGCTAGAATCCAATACTTACGCATCCGTCTAGTAAACGAGTGGTATTCACTTCCCGCGGAACTGGTCTCAGCAGATTTAGTTGATGCGTTCAATCGTTGGCTGGGGGAACGCTGGCAGTAGCTATTTCGTAGCATTAACTTTAGGATCAAATCCTTCCCTATTTAATGTCAAAAAACAGCGAAATAATTGTGAAAAACGTTTTCAAACATAAAATCGTTTTTTCCAAGTTTTTGTTTTTTGCCTAAATTAACTGCTGGTGATCGTATTCTCGTTTGATTGGACATTCAACATGCATTAACTCTCACAACTTTTGGTGATGAAACATATTCCATCTTCCATTCACATTTACATACATTCTATGAAACTTCTTAAGAGTAGGCCCAGGTTGCTGGCACGTGAGCACTTTTTCAACAACTGTGTTGTCAATTTCTGGAACAAGCTCCCAGATTATATAGTAAGCCTCCCAAATGTGTTGAGCTTTAAAAGGGAATTAGACGTTGAATGGTCTATCATATTTCCACACATTGTCTAATAAAAAAATTAAAAGAACAAAAAATACGTATTTTTACATTTTTATCATATCTGTCTAGGCCTGGACAACCTGACAGCAAATTAGCCCACATGCAGTCTATGACTGTGTTTCACTTTACCTCGACTAGGCTAGTGATTTCATACACCACACATTGTTCACACATTTCATACACGCACATTGTTTCCTGACCTCTCACCGTGCTGGTGAAGAGAAACCCTACCTTATTTCCAGATATTCGGAAACAAGAACGTGTGAAAAGTACGAACTGTATACTCGATGTCGCAGTGCCGGGTGCTCAACCGCATACCGTCGAAGGAAATCTGGGCGCGTGATTTGCTTCTAGCCACCTTCAGCCCTGTGCAACTTGAACTTGAACTTGAACTTGAACATACGCCTTTGCTACCTACGAATTAAACCTGATAGTGGCCGGTGTTTTCAAGCACAACTCCGAAAAATTCTAGACACACGTTTTGATTTGGTCGACTATCGCCCTATCATACTGAAAATAATTCTGATACGTCGAAATATCATATCAGCCAGATTAATACAATGATCCAGATCGATTTTACTTGAATAAGATGAATGTTTGCTAATAAAATTTTAATTTCGAAACCATTCTATTATGAAGCTAGCATGAATATTTTATAACTTCACATTTGAAGATAGGTAGTTCGAGAAATCCCATTGACTTTGAAATCTTCATATTTTGAACTCTCGAATTATTTTAGGGCTAGCTTATCCGTCTTAACTAAATAAAAAAATAAATGATCTGGATTAAATTATAATTGATTTTATCGTTCAGAAAACCGGTCAAATCTTCAGTAACACATTAAAAAGGTCTATATCAGAAAGAAATATTCTTGAAATTAAGAGTTGTGTTTTGTAAAATAATTTTGTTTAAGTACACTGCCATATCTTTGAGCTTAATTTAAATTACCCACATTTGATTATTCCTTCATCATGTCTGGTGGTATTCCGGCTTTGGAACTTTCGGAAGAAGATCTGCGTTTGATGCTTGTTGCTGATGTTCACATCGGTGAGACATCTCTGAATCAGCAAATGGCTGGTTATGTTCATGACCAACTAAAAGGTGAAAATTATTTGATTAAGCCCAACAAAACATGGGAAAAGATTCTGGTGGCAGCTCGCGCAATTTGCGCCGTAGAGAACCCAAGCGAAGTATTTGCAATCGGATGCAAACCGTTTACTCAACGTGCCGTTTTGAAATTTGCACAATACACGCGGGCGACCGCTGTTGCTTCTCGCTTTACGCCCGGTGCATTCACCAACCAAATTCAGGCATGTTGCTTGTTCAATACTTATTTTTAGAGCTGTTTCCGTGAGCCCCGCTTACTTATCGTCAGCGACCCCAGAAGTGACCATCAGCCAATTAGTGAAGCTAGTCTGGTAAACATTCCTGTCATTGCTTTCTGTACCACGGATTCTCCATTACATCGCATTGACATCGCTATTCCCTGCAACAACAAGGTATGCGATTTTGTTTTTCGAATCTCAAGTCTGAAAATTCGATTGCAGTTACGTGGTGGCTACTAACCCGCGAAGTTCGTCGTATGCGCGGAGAGGACGTACGCACAACAAGTTGGAATGTTATGGTTGATCTGTTCCGCTATCGAGATCCTGTTAAAGAGAAAGAAAAAGCTGAAGAGGAAGAAGAAAGGCTCGAGCCTGTGCTCCCCGGTAAGCTCGTTTAGCTACGTTTGTGAGGTTTCGCCTCGCTTTCGTTCATCAGAAGTGCTTGATCTTGCGTTAGCTATCATATATAAAATCACAAGCATCTATCCAGATCTAATGCCAGACTGTATGGAGTAAATTCCACTCAGGTTCCACTGACCATACAATGGTATGAGTATGTATGTATGTATGTATGAAATCATATCAAAGCGGATCTCACTCAAAATGACTGAAAATTTACGGATAAAAAAGCTATTAACTTTACAACCAGAGTGGAAGCATAGGTAGGCTTAAATATAATTTAATAGTATTTGGTGCAAAATCACGTTTAGCTTTCATACCTTCGTCAACTTTTGATTTGAATATAAGTAAACCGATTGAGCTTACCAAACAGGAAGAAAGCTGATTGTGTTTAATATTGTATTATGATTAATCATATATGGCATTAATCTGGTGTGGTAATATGAAGTTGTATAATTTTGCTGAAAATTCGTACGCACGAATAAAACCATTTTCTGCAGCTCAATATCTTACAAAATGTAATTGTTTCTGATTAAACATCAAATTTCAAATCATTTGTAGGTGCCGATGTTGATGCTGTGGAGCCTTGGGCAGTGGACCCAACAGTGCCGATGATTGATCTGGGAGAAGTTGGTGTTAGCACTGCTAGGTTGGCACCCATGGATGCAGTTGCGGCTGGAGGCTGGAGTAATTTAGAAGCAGATCCCCGAGACGCTTGGTAATGCATTCACTGTGCAAATAAAATTGTTTCGGATACTTGTTGTTTTCGACGCGTTATATGTGAAGGAATTCTCGCATTTGGAAGTAGTATCGTGCTGCTATTGTAGATGTATGTATAGCACATTTGATAGTATGGTAACCCGTGCACACTCTAACTGCTGACTTACCATGGACATGAGTTGTTGACTTGAAGATGTCTCTTGTAGCTTTATGCTTGCTGCCAAAATATTCGTTTGCTTAGGTGGCGTCCACATGAGCTTAACATAGGCGTGTTTCGGTCACGAACAGAAGTCAGTGACGCCAATGTAGTTTCTTGTCTAACGCCAATTTAATGCTAAATCGTAGGCAAAAATTTTGCTTGTTATACGCACTCGTCTTTTTCTCGCGCTTCGTCTGACTTGTGATTGAATCTAACGTTTGTCCGTCCGTGTGAGCTAAGACATTTCGTTGTTGCAAATCAGTAACGTCATTTGATTATGGTTATGCGATTTCATGGTCGAGTGCTCGCTATCTTTTCATTAACATTTAGATAGTCACCAGGCACCTTGTTTGGAATTGTATCGGCGAATTCATCCCGGACTATTAACCGCATCGTCTTGTTGCATGTAACAGTGTGGTTACGTTTTAAACTATTTGTTAATAGCTGGGCTGGTGAACGTGCTACAGCCTTTAAGAGAAAATGACTAATTGATAGGTTATTCAAAAAGGAATCGTGTGATCCATTTGATGGTCATCGGGGTATCAGACTCGTTTCAGGAACTTTTAGAATAATGGCTTCCATCTTGCTTCTCTAAACGAGTGTCGAATGGGAAGATAGTATCAGAGAGGAACAGTTTTCGGTCGTACGAGCCATGTTTGCATAGATAAAATCACACTCCGTTTTTTACTAGACGAACGCTCTGCGTTCCTTATCGTTCCGACTATCGGCGTACTTCTAGTCGCCCTAGCGGCATTCGATTCAATTGATTGCAAAATTCTGTGAAACTGTCTGCATAGCAATGGAGTGCCCGAGAAGTTATAGTTAGTTTATATATACATTATATTGCGAAACCTCCGGTTGGGTTCTAGAGTAAAGCCATCTGTCATCCTTGTTCAGTTTATCCATTCGTGTGAGACGCCTGTTCTAACTTACCGTTTTTTATAATGGAGCGATCAATGATTTCCTAAGTATAAATTAAATCGATCCGTAGCCTGCTTGAGATGAACGTCTGCCCTGTAAGTAGGCTGGCATATGTATATAACTGTACGCTTGTAGAAGCTAACCTTCACGTAATGCAACGAGCCAAGAGTCGTCTTGCATTTAGAACATTAACGTTCGACATATGCTTTGCACCCAACAAGTGTAAATTCCTTATTCTGGACTGAGCTATTTTTCTGAGTGATGTCATTTTATAACTGGCCAATAACAGCTTAATTTGGCAAATATGCTTCTGCTGGCGTTTGTGTTGAGGACTATCTCAGGATGTAAGCAAAGCCGATGTAGCGTTTACTAGCATTTGCCATTTATGGCGATGATTCCATTTTCGCTTCATACGATAGGTCGAGTATATAAAGCTACGCTTCTTTATGGTGAAACCTGACCAAAGGCCACAGACAGGTAAAATTACTGATGCTAACTCAATTGCGATAGTTTGGTATGTGTGTGAAATCACAAGCCTGATCCAGGCAGAGTGCCGCACAGTCAGAGACTGCACATGGGCTAAGACACTGTCAGCTTGCCCAGGCCTAGACAGTTAAGGGGAAGGAAAATAGCAATAGTAGTGAGAATCCAGCGTGTACTCACATGCAGCTCACTACGGGTGGCAACTCAATTTAGCACGGCGTTAGCTGCGTAGCGCGAAAGTGCTGCACAATTGCACATCCGTGCGATAGTTGGTACAAGTTTTTAGTATCCCTCTTCCGTGATTATCATACCGCGCCTTATTCGTGGAGCGTGGTAGATGAGAACACGTTTCCGCGCAGTCAGTCAACCACATAGCACACTGGAATGAAGAAGCTGACCGTAGCGCTAGGCTCAGCCTAGATGAGCTATAAAGGAGTGCCTATTATTTGGTTGGAAACGTTACACGATATAACTGCAAATTCTACTCAGCGCGCAAACGTTGTTTATTATGCTTGTCTGTTTTCCTTTTGCGTCTTTACCTATCCGCGTTTCCTGCTTAATGTTTCTGGGGACGGTTTTGAGACTCGTGCTTCATGATGGTAGTACATCTTTAATCTGTTAATGTCCTCGCCGAACAGATTTTCTTTTTTTTTCGGCCCAGCCCTAAACTTGACACAAGTGAACGCTGAATCTCATTATCTTCAGCAACGCATAATTTTTCTGGAACCTTTCTAGTTATATCAGACAAGGTGATAGCTATTAGCTTATTGTTTATCTACTTTTGTTTCCTCCGGTTGTTGTTGACGTCAATGTACATCACAAACGCGTTTAAATAGTCCTATTCGAAAGTCCGTTGATTAGAATTATATTTGCTTCTCAGTTGCGCATGGCATGGCATGAGAGCACAAGCCTAATCCAGGTAAATTGCCGCACAGTCGGAGACTGCACGTGGGCGAAGATACTGTCAGGTTACCCAGACCTAGACAGATATGAGGAAGAAAAAAGAACAGTTGCGCATTCGCTGCGTTCATCGTCATCATGAGGCACTAGTCTGGAGCCAGATAAAGTGCCAATCAACATAAAGCAGGAAAAGCAAATAAGCGTTTATAAAGCAGTGTGCGGCTGTTTAACCGTGGTGGCAAAACTTGCGCCGTGTAATCACATACTATGTATGCAGGAGAATGAGAAGAATATGCCAACATCACTTACGCTTTTCAACTCTGTTAAGGCTGTTGAAGTTAACGGTGTGAAGTGTTGTAGAGGCAAAAGACGTGCGCGTATAATGTTGCCAAAACATCAATTCTCTCCGTTGTCAAACCATCTACTGCTTGAATACGATCGACTCAGTCTGAGCTTGGCTACGCTATTTGGATCTGCTAGAGCAATTTCAAATGTCCTAGTATTTATTCTAGTATTTTGAGGTTGAGGTAATCTACCTAGGTGACGGCGCGTGGCTTTATTTGTAAAATGCTGATGGATTTCGTCGAATATGTGAACGCATAAACGGAAGCAATCAGCGTGCAAAATAGGTTATAAAAAACATTTATTATAATATTTAGCAACCCCTTGTTCCTTACACAAAATCTTCGTCAGACAAATTGTATGAAAACGAACAAGAAACTTAATGGAGTATCGATTATCTAGTCAAGCTCGTTGTGATCTATTAATCTGCGAACTAGTATTGACGATTGACGCACTTTTTGACACTGCCTTGTGTTTTGGTATGGTATTAAAGCACAAGCCGGATCCAGGCAAAGTGCCGCACAGTCAGAGACTGCACATGGGCTAAGATACTGTCAGGTTGCCCAGGTCTAGACAGATATGAGGTACAAAAAGAATAGTAAATGGTAGTGAGACTCCAGCCTGTTTTTGCATGCTGCTCACTACTCCTGGCCAATCAATTTAACACGGTCTTAGCCGCACTTCTCAAAGTACTGCACGATTGCACACCCGTGCACCCTTCTATTTTATTTAAACCCTAGTGTCAGAGGGTGAGAAGTCAACACTTTTTGGACAGAACGTTTATTACACAATTGTATCAGATAATCGGCCGACTTCCGGTTCATTATTCCAACATTTCATGTCATCGATTAGCGTGTGGCTGATGGTCGACATCTGGCCACGAGTCACAACATTTCGGGTCGTCTGTCCACCCGCGTTCAAAGTCTCTTAACGAATGTGTCTGGATTCATGAGGTCAGACATTGCAACGCTAATCGCGTTCACTCATGAATCCCACAACTTAATAGAAAGCCGATTTGCGTTTATTGCGAGCACGACAAACAACAAATCACATGCCCATCTTATATAGGCAAAACAAGTACCAACAACAACACTGACAGGAGGCGTCTGTCCTGATTGTCACTTCGATCTGATTTGTCAATCGATTTCGTGCCAATCGTTACACTTCATGCGGTCACCGCGCAGGGCTCGTTTGACCGACCTTGACGAGTTGTGTGCCGTTCGATAGCGACTCACGTTTTCTCCATTTCATGCTTTCGAGAATGTTGTCGCTCGAACCACTCTAATACAATCTTTCAGAAACCTGCTATGTTTTCACAATCACGGGAAAAACTATAGATTCGCAAACAGACTGATTCAGACGGAAACACGAGTGATTTGAATGGAAGTTTATTGCTGAAGTACAAAAGCACCGATGGCAAGCTGACGGAGGGAAAAGAGGTTTTATGTAAACTGTAAACTATGGCATAGTGTACATTCGGAGGTTACCCTCCTAACACCTCCCCTTTGAGTTCTTGCCTTGTATGAACGTTGCCTTGGGTCGATTTGCATGTGAGCAACTGGAAGCCGTACACGATCAGTCCATCTTCGTAAATCAGGAGTTTCCGGAGAGGTGGCAACATTTGTAGATGCCCCTATCCAGAACTCAGGATGTATTGTCGTTGAAAAAGCAATAAGCTTAACAAAAACCACTGGATGACGTATATAGAGTAAAAATGTCAAATCTTCCAAGAATTAATTGGGACAGTCACATACCGCGTGCATTCATCAAGCCTTGAAGCGAAAACCTCAACTAATTCTGAGCGTATGATTTCTTCGGGCAAGGTGTTCTGACCCAGAAATATTTTTAACGAATATCCAATCGCGAATGTGGAATGCTTAAAGCCTTTGAGTGTTTGCGTCTTCGAGTAAAGTCCATGGGCTTAAGTACATGTTTGTGGGGATGATTTTCGTTTTGCATAATTTTTAATGGCAAACATGAGGTCATTCCATATTCGTTGTTGGGTAAAATCATGTAATTTTAAACAATGAGCGCTTGTTGAATAAGGCTGGCACGACCAACCTGTTCAAAGCATGTGTCCAAACACATGTTTAATGGGTGTGTATGTGACGGAAAAGCATGCAAATGAATATTTTGGTTCATGGTTATGGGTTTAACCCCATTAAACATGGGTTTTTGGACACCTGCTTTGAACAGGTTGGTCGTACTAGTCTTATTCAACAGTGGCATACAGGCGCTCCTTGTTTACCATTCCACCACTGTTTCAAGCGCATGCGGATCCTGATCTTACTGTCCCTACCTGATGAGTGCAAACAGCACGAAACCGGTCGTGGGGTGTGTGTGAGGGAAAAGCATCCAAATGAATATTTTTGTTCATGCAATTTTAGTTTTCACATTCGCTCTTTGAAAGGCGAATTTCGGTATTTATTTCTGTATTTATTCATAGTTGATATGCAGGTAAAAAAGGTATGCTTGACAAGACCCACAAAAATGTACATCGGGTCGGATGGTAAAAAATATCAAAATATTGTTAGATATTATTGTCAAACGTGAAAAAAATACTTGTTCATGTGGACATCTAGTGATTTCTTGAAAACATCAATGGTTCCAGATTGTACCTCGTGAGTAGGTAAACTGTTGCACATTGCGAACAGAAAATGCATATTTGCGGCAGTTCAACCTGCTATGCTGTTGGTAAAGTTTAGATTGGTGACCACACAGATGTGTGTTATGGGAAAGATGAAACAAACGACTGCAAGGATGATTTGTTTAATTAAGCACTGTTCAAATGAATATTAGTGCTCCTCGTTTCCGTCTGTATTGAGCCGAATGCAAATTCAATAATTTAAGTCGCATTTCGTATGGATAATTAGATAGTCCAAGGACGAGTTTTGTCGCTCTGCGCTGTGGAGTTTCCAATAGCTGAGTATCCTTTTTCAACGAAGGATCCCATGCCGGTATAGCATATTCGATATCAGAACGGATGTATGTTGAAATGAATTTGCAGACAATGTTGGGGGCAAACGAAGCTAGGACACTTCTAAGGAGACCCAATTTGCTTTCAACTTTGCTGGCAGCGACTCAACATTGCATTGAGTTTCCTAAGTCTGATTGGATAATCACACCTAAATCTTTTTCGGAGGATGCGTGTTTAATAACAGTACGACCTAGATAATATTCTTTGCTCAACTTGCTGTTGAGCGACAGTAAGCTGCATTTCGAAGCATTCAATGGCATTTCGTTGTCTAGGGACCGGGTGTAAATCATATCGAGATCCTGTTGCAGGTTCTGTGTGACGGCTATGGAGTTTATCTTGCGCCAAAGCTTTGCGTCATCAGCGAAAATAAGCACCGCCGACTGCACTAAAGTAGGCAAGTCGTTTATATATGTTAAGCATAAAAGCGGTCCGAGGACTGATTCTTTTGGGACACCACGGGCAACTTTAATCGACTCCGATAGTTAATTTTTGACTCACGTACATCTCACGGGATATTAACCATTCTCTAATCCATACGTAGATTTTACCTTGTACTCCGTAGGTGAATAGTTTCGACGAAAGTATTTCGTGATTGACACGATCGAATGCTTTTGAGAAATCGATATAAATCACGTCCACGGAGTTGCCGGCATCCAGCAGCTCAGACTAAGCTTCTTTTGTTAATAGCAAGTTTGTCAGGCAAGATCGTTTTTTCTGAATCCCTGCTATGCCTCGGAGATTAAATTATTAATCTCAAAGTGATTCCGCAAGGCATCAGCTATGATGGACTCCATTACTTTTGATAGCACTGGTAATAAAGCTATCGGACGATAGTTTGATGAATTTTTTCTCTCGCCACCCTTGTAGATAAGACTAATCCGGGCAGTTTTTCAAGTTTCTGGCACAAAGCTCTGTTCGAACATTATCGTGAACACGTCAGACATCGGTATTACCAATTCGGAAGGTTTGGGTGTATATTATCTATACCGGGTGAACCAGTTTTCTTCATCGTCATTAATTTTGTCTGAAAAGCGTTGGGGGGAATTTCACTCCGTGAATAATTGGCAGACTGCAGCTTTCAGAGTTTAAAGACTGTCCATGTGTCGACACTTGTGAAATTACTTATGCAAATTGTTGTCGAAAAACGTATGCAGAATCCTGTCAAGTAGTTCGATATCCATCCTCAGCCATGGTGTACAAGCTTGGACGGAATATTCCATAACAGGACTTAGAAACGTATTAATTAACCCGGGTAAGGTTTCGGGCCTGAAAATTCTTTTTTGGAAGACTCGAGTTACGGCAGGATTTACTGTACACTGTCCCACTTAAGGTTAAACCATACCGAGATCTTTTTGCGGTGATCCAGACGAGATCTTGCTGCCAAGCTGATGCGTGTTGTGCAGATATTTAAAAAGCCGCAGCATTTTACATTTCACATGATTAAATGGTTAACTCATTTTCACACATTCGGGTCTTTGCTTGCATTAGCTCGAACATGCAGAGCTTACAGAATCGCTTTCTGACTATGCGGCACTTTGCCTGGATCAGGCTTGCCATACATACTGAGTCAAAATGCTTACAAACTTTGATGGATTCTTGCTTCTACAACTTCTATTGATGATGCCCGTGGGCTCTGCAATATATTCCTCCATAATCACGTGTACGCTCACGTGATCGATCGATACTGTCATCCAAAGTCATTCCACCAGCAGGTTGTACGAGAGTTCCGCCAAATCAGCATCATGATGTACATGGAACCAGACGAAGAGACAGCTGACGTTACAAATTTGGTGATTGTGGGCGACACACAAACTCTTGCTAAAAAGCTCATGCGATTCCCTCACCTAAAACACCAACAAAATGAATTCGGGGATTTTATCGCGCACACGGCATGTCGTTACGGACGAAGTGAAGTGGTCATGCTTCTCGGTCGCCTGGACTATGACTTTAACGTTGAGTTCAACGCGCTTGGATTTCTCCCCGTTCACACAGCTGCTCAGTTCAAGCATCTGGATTGTATTCTGGCGCTGAGATTTTGTGGTGCCCGAATGGATGCACTGACGGAAACAGATTATGCGACCGCGTTGCACATCGCATGCAGAGTGGGTTGCTTACCGGTCTCGCAGGCATTGATTCGTGCCGGGTGTAAAATCAACGCTAGAGACATTTATGGGAATACACCGGCTGTGTTGGCTGCCTATTCCGGAAACGAAAGTTTGAGCGAATTATTCCGAGCAACAGCGGGTCCGATAGAAAATATAAAACTATGTTTGAAGAATATGATAAAAGTGGGGGAGAAACAGTAGCTTGAAGATTTTGCTTTTTGCTAATATTTCCATTCAGCCAATTTTACTACTTTTT
Source organism: Atriophallophorus winterbourni (assembly GCA_013407085.1). Classification (NCBI taxonomy): domain Eukaryota; kingdom Metazoa; phylum Platyhelminthes; class Trematoda; order Plagiorchiida; family Microphallidae; genus Atriophallophorus; species Atriophallophorus winterbourni. The sequence continues at coordinate 5,855 of JACCGJ010009305.1, read as the reverse complement.
TGTTGTGGCTTTTATCTACAACACTTACACTTTTTGTTGAATGTGCATTCACTAACAGAGCCAGTTAAATTCTCGGTAATATAATCGATTATTCAACTGTGAATAGTGTTTCCGATTGTCAAGATTGGTGGAATAACCACAGTTACACACAACCAGTTTGTGGCTGTTTACCGTCATCAGATAGAGTCAGTAAGATCAGGTTCAGTGAGCATCGATGCATATATGAAGTGGTTAACGTTGGTTTACTTGAATGTCACTGTTGCATAGGGTTCGTACAACGTACCACAGTGTTCAAACACGGAATGACAAAGTGATTCTTGGTCAAGCACTCAAGGCGCTTATGGATGACAAAGTAATATGTTGCTCACTTCCCCATCCGTTACACACCACTACCGGTTTCTGGCTGTTTGCCGTCATCAGGTAGAGTCAGTAAGATCAGGTTCAGTTAGCCTTGAAACAGGTATGAAGTGGTTAACGTAGGTTTACTTGAATGTCACGGTTGTATAGGGTTCGTACAACGAACCTCAGTGTTCAAACACAGAATCACAAGGTGGTTCCTTACACAGCTCGATGCACTTAAAACGACAAATATTTTACCACTTAACCACTCTTTTAAAGCTCACCCAAACGGATCTTACTATCTCCACCTGAAGATGGCAAATAGCCGAAAACTGGTTGTGGTGTGTAAGTGAAGGGGATGCGACCACCACAACGTATTTGTCCTTGATAAGTGCCTCAAGCCAATAATCACTTTGGGATTCTGTATTTGAGCATCGTGTTTCTTTGTAAGAAGCCTGGTCAACAGTGGCATACAGGTATAACTTTGTTCACCATTATACCACTGTTTCAAGTCTTACTGAACCTAATCTTACTGTCTCAACCTGATGACGGTAAACAGCCAGAAACCGGTAGTGGAGTGCAAGGGATGGGGATGTGAGCACCACAATATGTTTTTTTTAAGCGCCATGAGTGCTTGACCAGGAATCACTATGTGATTTTGTGTTTCAACACCGTGGTTCTTTGTAGGAACCCTATTTAACAGTGGCATTCATGTATACCTTCTTATTGGTCACAAGGAAATTTCCCGGCATATATTTGTTCGTATCTTTTATAGCTGTGCACAGAACACGTGTCATGGTTACTCACGAGTAGTATATTTCCTAATGCTTGTCAGGTGATACGCGAACGAATGGCCTATACTCTGTGTATCTTTGCTATCAGTAGGCGTCAGATAAGAATACGATTTACAGTTTGGCATTAAACACAAAGTACTGTTTCAATCAAAATGATTAGCAATCGTTACCATCAATCCTGCTGAGAGTGGGGCGATGATTTCTGTACTTCCGTGACCCATTGAGTAAAACTCTCCCTGCAAATCATACCCTCTTATACGTGACAGTTCAATGGACGTAGATCAGACAATCACCGTTTTAACGCGTTTCGCTGTCTTGTGGGTCAGGCTTTTCAGCCAAAGACTGGTTGTGAACCGAAATTGTCATCGCGTCTATGCATGTGCAACTGCCAGTGTCACAGTACGCATACAACCACGACCAGAACTCCAAAATGCATCAGCCGTTGCGCTCAGTAAACTAAGTTGGTTACATGCTACACGCACGAGAGTGGATAAGCGATAACTAGCTACTGTTGGCGCTACTTTTCAAACTGTATTAGATCATTCCCTTTCCATTATCAACATTTCTCCCTTTTGCAATCCCAACATTATAAACGACCGCGCTGAACATGTTGAAACATTCTCCATTCACGAACTCACAGATCTCGTGTTCAAACTTCTCCTCACATCGGAGCTCTTCAAGCCAGAACACTGTCAGATATACCAACGGGTTACATAGGCTATTAATTTAGATAAAAGAACAATGACAGAGCTTTATTTGAACTTTTATGAAATTTTAGCTTCGGACTAGTGTAAAGAGAAACATTATACAAATCGCACATAAAAGAAAAATATTCGCAGAATATGTACACATGATATTGTTCGATAAGCCGTTTCTTTTGACAAAGGTATCTTGTAGCAAATGGGATGAATGACCACCGTTATCAAGACGTTCTAGAAGACATTACGATGTGTTTTGATCTAGAGTTTAAGGAAGAATAACTTCAAAGAAGATCCTCATGCAGTGGGTGGGATTTAGCATTGAGGATAGTATTTATGAACCGATCGAAAAAGCAGAAAATGTTTCAAGATTTAAAAATTCCAATAACGAGGAGAGCTTGTGTGTGAGACGATGCAACGTTTAAATGAAGTGCAAGAAAAACAGTAGGTGAAGAGTACTGAATTTCAGGTAATATAAAAAATTATGAAATAAGAAATTCGCTTAGACTTTTTGCTGAGAGAACGGAGTCAGAACGAATACAACGAAAGTCATACAAACTTTAGTAACTAGAGAATTTAGGGGATGGGTCCAAGTAAGGTTCACGGATACATGACGTATTTTTCTCTAGCCCGGTCTGTGAACCAAATTCGAGTAAGATTACTGCAAATTGTTTCGCGAAGTTCGCCAAACAGATTACTGAACACAAATTCAGTATATTTTTTCTGGGTTTAAAGACAGGCATGTCTTTCCTGACCAGGTAACTATTTCATCTAAAGTGACAGAGAACGATTCAAAAAGTCGTTTCTGGGTACTGCACATTCAAATACTACGTTGCCTGCATATTTTAAATTAAAAGTTGAGAGTGACTGGAAGCACAGTCATGCGTGCTGAAAAGAAGAAGGATCGTTCCTAGAAGAACCCCTTTTTAGTCAAAAGAAAAAGCAGAATGCAGCCGGTTTATTTCAACGTATTGAGATACATCAAAAAAGTATACGCATATCCATTTTAATATTTTGACTGGTATGAATCGCGTTTTGAGAAGATCCGTGAGTCGGCACGATCAACAGAACGGAACACGTTCGTGTAATCAAGAATTAATTAATGGCTAATGATTTACTGTCGAGCTCTTTCGAAATTCTGTAAGTTAGACATACAATGGTAGTAACTGTAGAGGGTAGCTTTCGGTAAACTGATTGATACTCATCCTCCAAGAATGGTACCCTCTACACGCGATCAAGAACTTAGGTCTTTATGATTTTTAAAATTAATGAAGAGCATGCTATTAAGCTATTGCTATTTTCCTGCAGTTTTCTTTGGGACCGGTGTAACCCTAACCGTTCGCCAACCATTTGCAATAGTGCCAGCATAGAGACAACGGTTGAAAATGGAAGCTATCGGTTTTGCGATCAATGGCACACATACCTTAATTGCCATTGGAGTTACCCTATCTGGGACAGGGACTTTGTTTACTTCTATCCTACACGGCCTACTGAGTTTAATTGCTGATCTTAGCGGTTTATCGGAAATGCGCTTATATCATCCGTCATAAGTTACAGAACTAACTGTTCCGAGTCATTTTACTCGCTACATTTTACGCTACCGTGATGATTCCGTAGCTGCCAATTCAGGACACGTTAATGTTGGTGTAGTGCTAAAAATTCACATGCGGAATCCTCGCTATTTGATTTGATTTGTTGTAATAACAATATTTGCGAAGTTGGGCTAACCCTATTGTCGGACCCAACACAAAATCTTTTAATAAGAAATGCTTCTGAATCTTAGCAACGTACGGGATATTGCGGGAAGCCGTGATATCAGTTTGTAGGGCAACCAAATCAGCACCAATTCTCACTGAATTTAATTGTGCTAAACTAAGATTAAAAAAGGACATACTACTGCTTGATAAAATATACCATCGTGCAACCAAATTCGTAAGAGGTTTCCGGAAACTAACGTACGAGGAACGATTGCAAAAATTGGGACTCCCCACTCCGCTTCAAAGAAGCCTTCAAAGCGATGTGATACTAACATACAAAATATTAAATACCCCACATCATCCCTTAAAACATTTATTCGAATACCGTGGGTCAAGACATACACGCAGCCACTCAGCGACACTGCAAATTCCCCACTCCCGTATCAGCTGTCGCCGATATTTTTATTGTGTACGTGTCTGTTTCCTTTGAATTGCCCTCCCGAAACCTGCGTATTGACTCATAGTAACTATACAACTGGACTATACTTGACATGTTTATTTTATAACTTTTTCCTGAACGAATATTTACTATGATATTGTAATTATGAAGCTATGAGCTTTCTGTGAATGTTGAATCTTCACCAGCGGTGTTAAATACCTTATCATCCTACTCACAAACCAGAGCGTATACACGTAAGGAAGTATCTTAAACGGAGCTTGAGACCAGACCGACAAACGTACTGGCTAACTAAGCTCGAACAAAAGGAGATAACAAATAATACTTGTATCATTACGCAAACGCTTCCAAATTAGTCCGTTGAAGGTCCAGAAATCGATAGAACAAGTGTGAATATTTCTCTATTGGACGGTACTCTTATCACTAATAAAAATCGCCGCCTTGGACGAAGATGTTCAATAACAATTTAGCTGTCCATCTAGAACGAATTCGTTGGCTCATTTAACGTAGCATAATCCAATTAGCGTAATTCAAGGTTTTTCATGGTCTAAAAAGAAACAAGCTTAACAACAACCACGGGATGGTAAAATTAAAATGTAAGTGTATAAACAAGATAAGGAATTAGAATAAGCAATATATAAGTGTTCGGGAAACGAATAATTCAAGATAAATTCGTCTAATTTCGTTTTGAATTCATGCAAGTTAGTGGAGTGAGCAACGGTTGAAGGTAAACTGTTCCAAGTAAAACGGACACGGACAGAGTGAAAATACCTTCTTCGATTCAGGCGAGAATGGGGTACGACCAGCACATATTCATGGGTCCGTTAATTTCTCGAATCATTTCGCGTGAATAAATCCTGTAAGGCATGGTTTGGGTTATGGAATATTTTGTAAAGTAGGTTAAGTTCTCCTCTGATCCGTCGATAGGAAAAGTCGAGCAGATTCAGTTGAGCTATCCTCTCTTTATAAGGCTTGTTTCGGATGCTGACAACTAGTTTTGTAAAGCGGTGATAGATTCGCTACATAAGTTCCACATCCCTCTTGAGCCACGGAGACCATGACTGCACACCGTATTCCATGACTGGTCACAAATATGTATTCATAATCCTTGGGAATATCTTGGGCTAATATTTCCCAAATACCCGTTTGAGTATATTTAGAACACGTATTGCTTTTTTAAACGCAGTGTTAGTTTGAAGTGATGTTTTTTACACTGGAGCATATCCAGACACCCAGATCTTTTTCTTCACTGCAATTTTCAAGGACATGCGGACCTATATGGTATGTGAACTCTACTTGATTCCCCGTTATTGATATAGAAATGAAAGCATGTATCAAATCCACGAAATAAATCGAGGCTGTTATCCCCGATTCCATACCAAGTACTTCGTTTTACGAAGGTTGCCAAATCCTAACCACTACAATACGCGATCTTCTTGAAATATGATTGTCAAAATCTATTCCTCCGACATAGGTTTATCGATCTTCAAAAAACGTTTCGCGACGTTCCTGCTATAATTACTGATGGTTAAGTCTCACTCTCGTCCTTAAGAGATTGTTGGCATCAATATGCCTTCGAAGAGTAACATCGCATAAGTAATATCGCAGATCCGTAGAGCAGCAAACTGGCTTTCCGTCCTGCAGATTAGGTCTCGACCAATTTGAACTCTTTAGGACGATCTCAGAAATACGCCTTATTTAAAGGCAGTCGACAATAGACATTATTTTAGACATTAGAAGGACATTTAATTCGGTATATCGAAATGTCTTGTTTAATAGGTTGCTGTGCAAAGAATTCCACAAAAGTATATTAATTTTTTGCGCGCACTTTATATTCACACAACTGGGTGTGTTATGGTTTACAGCGATT